>CAUYOR010058716.1:0-20145 GCA_963573925.1 Callimico goeldii | reverse complement strand
GGAGTGCAATGGCGCGAACTCGGCTCACGGCAACCTCTGCCTCCTGGGTTCAAGCAATTCTTCTGCCTCAGCCTCCTGAGTAGCTGGGATTACAGGCACGCGCCACCATGCCCAGCTAATTTTTTGTATTTTTAGTAGAGATGGGGTTTCACCATGTTGATCAGGATGGTCTCGATCTCTTGACTCGTGATCCACCCGCCTCGGCCTCCCAAAGTGCTGGGATTACAGGCGTGAGCCACCACACCCGGCCTTGTTTGTGTTTTTTCTTTCTCTTTTGAGGGAGATACTGCATGGCAAGTGTCAAATGCATTGATGGGCATACAGTTGTGGTGAAATAGATTAGTTATTCCTTCTATTTTAGTCTTGATAGCTCTAACACAGTAGTTCTTGAGGGCTATTTTGCCTTCCCGAGGACATTTGTCAGTGTCTCAGGCAGTTTTGGTTGTCACAACGGGGGAGGGGAGACCAGGGATGCTACTAAGCATCCTCCCATGCACAGGACACATCTCCACAACAAAGAGCATTTTGGCTGCAAATATCAATAGTGTGGAGGGAGAAGCCCTGATCTGTTTTTTTTTTTCTTTTTATTACTTTTGTACATTAAAAAAAAAAAAAAACATGTCTCACTTCTTTTTATCACCCTGTTTGGAGAGAAGTCCCCTGCCTCCTTGAGCAGTAAAGATGATAGAGGCAATTGTAAGGAACCTGTCTTAGTAGCACTTTTGTGACTCATCAGTGTGACTGAAGAAATCATCCACGCTTGTGATTTGGCAGCCCTAAGCGGTTCTCTTAGTAACATAGCGTACATCAGGCCATTGCGTGTTGGGGCATGCTGCAAGTGACCCTGTTACTCAACTTTTTGGTTATTTCTGCTGAGAAGATTTTGTTTGTTATTCATATTTATGAAAGGCACCAGAAATATTTATTTATTTATTTATTTGAGATGGAATCTCACCCTGTCACCCAGGTTGGAGTGCAATGGTGTGCTCACGGTTTACTGCAGCCTCAAACTCCCAGGATCAAATGATCTACCTGCCTCAGCCTGTTGAGTAGATGGGACCAGAAGGATAAGCCAGCATGTCTGGCTTTTTTTTTTTTTTTTTAATTATTTGTAGAGACGAGGTCTTCTTTTTTTTTTTGAGACGGAGTTTCCCTCTTGTTACACAGATTGGAGTGCAATGGCAGGATCTCGGCTCACTGCAACCTCCACCTCCTGGGTTCAAGCAATTCTCCTGCCTCAGCCTCCTGAGTAGCTGGGACTGCAGGCGTGCGCCACCATGCCCAGCTAATTTTTGTATTTTTAATAGAGATGGGGTTTCAGAGATGAGGTCTTTTTATGTTGCCCAGGCTGGTCTCGAACTCCTGGGCTCAAGCAGTCCTCCTGCCTCAGCCTCCCAAAGTGCTGGGGTTGTAGGTGTGAGCTACCATGCTTGGCTCATCCTTTTTTTAAAAAAAGAAGAGAAGAATTCTTGGCCAGGCACAGTGGCTCATACCAGTAATCCTAGCACTTTGGGAGGCTGAGGTGGGGGTGTCACCTGAGAGCAGGAGTTTGAGAACAGCCTGGCCAACTTGGTAAAACCCCATCTCTACTGAAAATACAAAAATGAGCCAGGTGTGGTGGCACATGCCTGTAATCCCAGCTACTTGGGAGGCTGAGGCAGGAGAATTGGCTTGAACCCAGGAGGTGGAAGTTGCAGTGAGCTGAGATCTTGCCACTGCACTCCAGCCTGGGCAACAGAGCAAGACTCTGTCTCAAAAAAAGGAGAATTCTAAAATTGAATAAACACCCTGTTTGGTGGCTCATGCCTGTAATCCCAGCTATTTGGGAGGCCAAAGAGGATCTCTTGAGCCCATGAGTTTGAGACCATCCTGGACAACATAGCAAGATTCTGTCTCTATAAAACATACAGAAATTGTCGTAGTCCTAGCCTGAGTAGCTAAGATTGCAGGCACACTGGGTATGATAGAGCGCACCTGTAATCCCAGCTACCCAGGCTGGGGTGGGAGGCTTGCTTGAGCCCAGGAGGTCTAGCCTAGTGAGTTATGATTATAACTGCACTCCAGCTTGAGTGACAGAGCGAGCTCCTGTCTCAAAAAATAAAAATAAATAAAATTGAGAGAGTCTTTCTGAATCTATTTTGGTTTAGGGGGCTGCCCCCAAAATAAAAGAAATGGACTTATACATGTGATTTTTATTGAATGCTGTTTCTTTTTGCTATTCATTCACCTATATTCTATTTTGTAGTTATTCGTTGCTCCATGCTTCACGAAAAACATTTAGCAATGTCAAAGTCAGTATCTCCGAGCAGTGGACCCCAAGTGCTTTTAACACGTCAGTTGAGCTGCCTGTGGAGGTAAGAACAGAGTGCTGGGATGGATTGAAGAAGACCGTGCCCACCCTGGATTCCTAAGTTCTTTAGCATCTTTTACTTGCCTAGGACTCTGAAATAGCTCACTGTTTCCTATCACGTAAGAGCCAGACTATTTTATTAATTTCTTTTTTTTTTTTTTTTTTTTTTTTTGAGATGGAGTTTCACTCTTGTTACCCAGACTGGAGTGCAATGGCGCAATTTCGGCTCACCGCAACCTCCGCCTCCTGGGTTCAGGCAATTCTCCTGCCTCAGCCTCCTGAGTAGCTGGGATTACAGGCACGCGCCACCGTGCCCAGCTAGTTTTTTTATTTGTATTTTTAGTAGAGACAGGGTTTCACCATATTGACCAGGATGGTCTCGATCTGTTGACCTCGTGATCCACCCGCCTCGGCCTCCCAAAGTGCTGGGATTACAGGCTTGAGCCACCACGCCTGGCCTGCAGTGGGGTCTTACAGTAGTGGGAGAACTTGGCCTCAACTTCAAACATGGGCAAGGGAGAATTTACAGCCAAGGAGCAGGATGAGGTCAGAGATGGAGAATTCCCAAGAGAAAACATTAGAGCTACAGGGGATTCTGCCTAAAACCAACCTAACAGGATTGTTAGGTTGAAGATAGCTGAAGACAGGGTCATCAGACAACATCTTGGGGGAGGTGGAGGTGGAGGAATCTGATCAGATTTCAAGGGTGATCACATATGGAGAACAGGGGGTTCTTTTGCTAAAACTGGATTTTATAAGAAGCGCACAGATAGTCCTGGGAAGAGGTTCAGGGGCCCGGCTAAAGTTAGAATCTTTACCACTGTAACAAACACCTGTTAGCCCCCCATTACCCCGCACTGGTCCCCCCTTCCTGGAATGTCCTGTTTCATTCCAAAGCACCGCATTCCCTCTCCCCCGACTTTCCTAGGAGTCTGCCCTTGTTCCTGCCTCCTGAAGACCTCCCCTGCTTTTGAGTTTGGCTGTGTACAGAAAGGATTTTTAGAAATCTATGTTAACCAGGGCGTGTGTGTGTTGGAGCTGAAGGGAGTGTGCTCCCAGAAGGGAAGCATTGGATCTCAAGGGCAGGGGGAGAGCCATGGGAAGGTGCCCTGGCCCAGCGAAAAACACCAATAGGGCCTGGGGAGGGGAATCACAGTGTGGTCAGGGACAAGGGTTGTTTGAGGTTAAGGCCGGAAGGTACATTGAGACCATCTCATGGAGGCTTAAAGACCAGAAGGAGGAAGTAAAGGCCACAGAGGCTTTGGGATTAGGGGAGGGAGGAGATGACAAACCTGGTGCTGGTGCAGGACTGTGGGATTGGGGAGGCATCAACTGAGCCCTGGCTAAAGTGACAGAAAGCAGGAACAGCCTTCAAAGCTCAGCTGCACCCACCCCTCCGTTGCAGAGAGGGAAGAATCAATGGGACACTTGTTCAAGGCCACACATCACATTCAGACCAGAGCCAATAGTTCTGCACCCGCAGCACATTCATGCATTCATTCATTCATTCATTCATTTTCAACAATAACTGTTGAGGTCTTACTGTGGGCCAGGACCATATGGTTTCTGATCTCATGAAGCTTATGGTCTAGTGGGAAGAAAGAAAAAAATAACTAGATAAACAAAAGGCTATATAACCACTAATTGTGCCCAGTGCTATCAAATAAAAATAGGTGGTCAGCGGAGGTGCTTATACAACTTATAACTCAAAATCCAGCATCTATTTGAAAGTGACCTAGTGTCATGGGCCTCAAACTTTGACAGGCATCGGAATCACTTGGAGTGGGGTTACTGCCCAGACTTCTGGAGCCACCCCCCGGGTTTCTGGTTTGGTGGGTCTGGGGTGGGGCCTGAGAATCTGCCTTTACCACACATTCCCTTCTGTGTGGTGCGAATGCTGCTGTTTGAGGGACCACACTTCCTCCACCACCTCGCTTTGGTGATGGTTTTACTTGGGAAGTGGAGGGAGTGCTATGCAGGAAAGCCCAGGTCCATGCTTGTTTCTAACCAAACAGGAAGAAACCACTGGGGATGTGGATAAGTCAGAAACCAGGAGAGAAAGTGGCATGGGCCAGGCGCGGTGGCTCAGACCTGTAACCCCAACACTTTGGGAGGCTAAGGCGGGTGGATCACTTGAGGTCAGGAGTTCAAGACCTTTTTTAGGTTTCTCAAAAAACTAAAAATAGGGCTGGAGGGCTGGATTTGGTGGCTCACACCTGTAATCCCAGCACTTTGGGAGGCTGAGGTGAGTGGATCACGAGGTCAAGAGATCGAGAACATCCTGGCCAATGTGCTGAAACCCCGTTTCTACTAAAAATATAAAAATTAGCCAGGCATGGTGGCACAGGCCTGTAATCCCAACTACTTGGGAGGCTGAGGCAGGAGAATCACCTGAACCTGGGAGGTGGAGGTTGCAGTGAGCTGAGATTGTGCCACTGCATTCAGCCTGGTCAGCAGAGTGAGACTCCATCTCAAAAAAAAAAAAAAAAAAAAAGAAGAAGAAAAGAAAACAGAAAGTGCCCATGTGACTTCTCAGGTCCTAACTCCAAAACCACAGGTGCTGGGGAACTCTCCTCAGAAGAGCAATAGCTAAGCCTGGTTCCCATGGTCCCTCAATGGAAAGAATCAGGCACCCTGGGCTAGGAGGGTTGCTCTCTGCTTCAGTGAAAATCCCGGCTCACAGCAAATTTGGTTTCTCTCCCCAGGATATCATAACTACTGTCCAGGCCTCCTATTCCAAGAAAAAGCTCTTCTTAAGCCTCTTGGATTTCCAGTATGTGCTGCAGAGAAGAGGGGGCAGTCGACTCTGAAAACCTCTCACTGGCCCCTTGGAGTCAGGCACAGGATGGGTGTTGGTGGGGAAATAGGGCTCCTTCCCTCTGGGGCATATGGCCTGGCTGCAGGGAGATAAGACCCTCACCTAGAGGGAGTCTTCGTCTGGAAGAAGGCAGGGCACGACGAGGAAGAATGGAGGGAGGGCCCAGCAGGAGGAGAGCACTGCCTGAGCCAAGGCCTGGCAGCTGGAACAGCAAATCTCAAGAGAGCCCCCAAAACGGCCTGAGCAACAAGACAGACGCACTGGCTATCATTCCTGGAGTTTCTTTTCTTTTTTTTTTTTGAGACGGAGTTTTGCTCTTGTTACCCAGGCTGGAGTGTAATGGCGCAATCTCGGCTCACTGCAACCTTTGCCTCCTGGGTTCAGGCAATTCTCCTGCCTCAGCCTCCTGAGTAGCTGGGATTACAGGCACGCGCCACCGTGCCCAGCTAATTTTTTGTATTTTTAGTAGAGACGGGGTCATTCCTGGAGTTTCTTTTCCGGTGGATGTTACAGGAGGGGGCCTGACAGAGGGTCAAATTCTCATCTCTTTTTAATTTCAGGATTACACCAAAGACTGTTTCCAATTTGACTGAGGTAGGTGGCCTTGGATAGACTGGGAGAAATAAGTCCTGTAGGACTGCGTGCCTTAAAGAAAGCAGGCAGAGGGCCCTAAAGGAAACCAGGCAACCAGATCAAAATAATCTGGACCAAGTGGTCCATTCTGTGTCTCCTGCGACCCTTCTTCTCCCTGCCATGTCCGTTGGGAGAGTCCTTCTGTTGCAAAAATGAGAGCGTGTTGGTATGGACTGGGCTTTGGGCAGAAGAGTACTGGTCAAGCAGCCCCTCCCTGGATCTCAGTTTTCCCTCTGTGGAATGGGCCAGCAATCCTGGTCCTCCACAGGGTGAAGGAGGGACCACTCAGAAGAGGCACCATCTGGGGCAAGAGGAGGGAGTGGTTTGGACGTATTTTTTCGCAGATGGGCATGAATGCTTTGCCCAGGCTGTGTGGCATCTGCCCTGTGGGTCACTTCAGTGCTCCAGGGAGTGCTCACCATAGGCCTCTGATCGGCAGAGCAGCTCCGAGTCCATCCAGACCTTCCTGCAGTCAATGATCGACACTGTGGGCATCCCTGAGGTCATGTCTCGTAAGTGTGGGCTGGAGGGGAAATGGGGGTGCCAAGCCTGACCGAGCTTCCCATTCACCTTGTAGGCCCTTCCCTACATGGAAGAGCTTCAGGTGCCCCTGTTCCCAGTCATTGACACTTAGCAGTCTGGGCCCCCTTCCCTCTCCCTGCTGGTAGCATTGCATGCCAATGACTCAACCAGATGCACAGAGCCACATTTCTGGTTTACCTGCAGAATACTGTCTCTGCCACCCCACGGGTTGGCTCAACCCACTTTCAGGACACAGGTTTCCTAATAGCAACCTGTTATAGCAGAAAGAACCCTGGACTGGGAGGCCAAGACCTAGTTCTAGCCCAGCCCTGAACCTCAGTTTCCCTTTCTGTAAAACAAGAGTGTTGAACTTGATGGTTCCCAATTTTCCTTTTGACCTTGAAATGGTAGAATATTTGTCCCTTTGAGGTGACTCAAGTGGTAGACTCTCAGATATCATGGCACACGTGTGCTGGGGGTGTGGACACATGAACGAGGCTCTGCTGAGAGCTTTCTGCTGCCTTCCCCACAGCGTATGTTGAGCTGACTGTGCCTTCCTTTAGAATATCTGCTTGTCCACGTGGCTTAGGTAGGAAGAAGGGCATGGAAATGGAATTATCCTGGCAGGGTGTCTTGGCCTCATTTTCGCCATCTGAACCATGGAGCTAAAACTAGAGGGGAGCGGATTAAGCCATTCCTACAACTACTTGCAAGGAGGCCACTCTGTGTGCTTGCAAAGAATGCTTTGAGAAGCTGTGTGGGGAAGGCTCCTTCCTAGCAGGGTAGATTCAACTAACTGCAGGTCATGTGGCCATTGTGGGTGGGTTGGGAGCTCAAGTTTGGGACAGAGTGGAATTTCTTTGGGCAGCGGAGTGGAAAGTGCTACCAGCAGGCAAACTGCTCTTCCCCATCCTCAGAAGCACTGGCCCACTCTTCTAAATCAAAGTCAAAAAAACTGTTTACAGAATGTAGGTCCGGAGAGGTCTCGGCATCTGCTACTGCCCAGGGTGGCAGAGCCTCAGGCCTGTCCTGCTCCCCAAGAAGGGCTGACTAGGGGGCTCTGTCCCCTGTTCTAGGGCTCGAGGCAGTGTTTACAGCCTTCATGAACAGCAAAGGCCTGAGCCTCTTCGACATCATCAACCCTGAGATTATCCCTCAGGATGTGAGTACAAAGGCTCCCTCACCAGCCCCTGTCTCCTGGGGAGGGAGGCCCAGACAGGATTTCCGGGGTGACTGGGGCCTATTTGGGAGACAGGCAGAGGGGCCCCCATCAGCTTCGCTCACTCCTGGCAGCCTGGGAGTCAGTCCAGCCTGCCCCTCTCTCCTCTGGCTTCTCCCTCTAGGGCTTCCTGCTGCTGCAGATGGATTTCGGCTTCCCTGAGCACCTGCTGGTGGATTTCCTCCAGAGCTTGAGCTAGAAGTTCCAAGGAGGTGGGGGTGAGGCTTGAACCAGAAGGCAAGCGCCAGGCTCACAGCTGGAGCCCTGGTGTCTCCTCCATCACGGTGGGTCAGGGTGGGAGTGCAGAGATAGATTGGCTCCCACCCCCTCCCTGTCCTAAAGGCCCACTGGCATTAAAATGCTGTATCCAAGAGCTGGAGAATCCTTCTTCTGTGGCTGGGGGGTAGAGGGAGGGGGAAGAGATGTGTCTCACCAGCGCCATCCACCTCCTTTCAGCCCTTCCAAGGCAGCTGCCCCCCAAACCCTCCAAGTTCCACAGTGCCTGGAGGAAGAAATTCAAACCTCTCTACTTGGGGCTCAGGGTCCTCCCTGATCAGGTCTCTGGATACCTTCCAAATTTATCCGCTTTAGCCCAGCACTCTTCTCGTCTGACCAGCTTCCTGCATGAGCTGTCACACACTCTCTGTCCCATGGGATTTCAGTGCTGGACAGGAAGTGAGGGGGAACCAGGGCTTCAGATCCGAGGATAGCGGGAGGGGAAGGGGCCCTCAGAGGTCTGGTTTCTGGTAGAAAGAGAGGAAGATAGAGCCTCTAAAAAGGCAAACACTTTATTCCAGAAGAGAAACCTCTCATGAGCCTATTTCTAGCTCTTCTTCTTCTTCTTTGACAGAGTCTCACTCTGGTGCCCAGGCTGGAGTGCAGTGGTACAATCCTGGCTCACTGCAACCTCCAACTCCTGGGTTCAAGCAATTCTCCTGCCTCTGCCCCTCAACGAGCTGGGACTACAGGCACCTGCCACTATACCCAGCTAATTTTTGTATGTTTAGTAGAGATAGGTTTCACCATGTTGGCCAGGCTGGTCTTGAACTCCTGACCTCCAGTGATCCACCCGCCTCAGCCTCCCAAAGTACTGGGATTACAGGTGTGAGCCGTCGCACCTAGCCTCCACCTCACCTTCTTATGTTTAAATTGTCTTCTTCTTCCTACCCTCAGGCTACAACACAAAAAGTTTCCTCCAACCATTCCAGTCTTGGAAGGCACCAGGCTTTATTTTTTCCAGGTGTGTAAAGAAAATGCCTCAGATTAGCCAAGTGAGATGGGAGGAAGCGCAGCAAGACGCTGGCTCATGCAAGGTCCCTGGGGTAGAAAGAATCATGATGGACTCAAGAACAGTCAAAAGGGCTGGTGTGGCAATGAAAGCAAAGAACTAGGGGTGAGAGATGAGGCCCAACCAACAGGCAGGGTCACATCACAAGGTGGCAAAAGGGCCCTGCCTTTATTTCTGCAGCCAGGAGAGATGGCCAGGAGGCTGGGGCTGCAGGGAGCTCGGAAGTAAGACGCCTCTTCAAGTCTGGGAAGATGTGAGGGGAGGGCCCCATATTCTGAGTCAGGTTTCTTCCAAGCCCTTCCCTGCCCCTCCAAGGGTTTTCTGAGGCCTGCTTTTCCCCAACCCCTGGCCCCACCCTGGGGTTTACTAAGCAGGCGCACTAAAGGACGGGGTGGGCAGCTCTCAAAGGGCCTTGGCAGGAGTCAAGGTGGTCTCACCAGTCCCCGAGTCCAACGTGGAAATTCTAGGTCATGGGATATTGGCCTTTCAGGTGGTGACACCAGTTAGAAGCCACATCCCACCCAAGAATGCTCTCTCAAAGGGGGTGGGAAGGCCCAAGGCCCCCCCCCCAACACCCATTGATGCTACAATGACAGATTCCAGATAACTTGGCATCCCTAGGCAGCTCTTTCTTGAATGGAAACTTTTATTAGCACGAGGGGCAGACAGAGAAGTCACTTTGAGTCTTATCCCTGTAAACCCCAGCCTAGCTGGGACTCCAGAGACCCCAGGGCTCTGCTCCAGAAAGGAGGGTAGGGGCATCCCCCCAGCTTCCCTCACCGTCCTTGGAGAGGTCTCCCCAAGACTGAGCTGGGAGGTACTTCCATGTCACTGTCCCATCCAAGGAGTGCAATTAGCAGGAGTTATGGAGTCCAGAGGGCGAGAGGCTTATAAAAATGGGGCTGACCTCCAAGCCCCTCTCCCAAGTTCCAGCCCCTCCATGCAAGCCTAGGTCTGACCTAGTCCTACTTAAGTCCTCCTGGCCTCAATGCAGGATTGACAGAGGACGGCAGTCCTGGCTCCAACCCAGTCAGGGTCAGTTCCTGCTTCCTCCAGGGAAAAACAGGTACTCCCCAAGGCCAGCACCAGGCAAAAGCACATCCTGACCTTGGGCAGGATGGAGCCCAGGTGTTTGGTAAACAGGAAGGGTGAAGGGAAGGCCTGGCTTTCAGACCTGGGTCTAATCCCAGCTCCCTCTCACCCCAGTTACTAATTCTGCCATCCTGGGGCCCCTCTGCCCTCCGTGCCTCCATATCCTCTTTTGTTCAATGGTATGATAATACCTTCCATGTAGGATCCTGGCAAGGGCTGGGTTAGCCCAGAGGAGGAGCCCATGGTGGTCAAGAGCGGAGGCTGCAGAGATGGCCTGCCTGGGTCCACAGCTCAGCTCCTCCGCCTCTGTGTGAGCTCAGGCATGTTATTTAGCCTCTCTGTGCCTCCCTTTTCTCACCTGTAAAAAGAAAGATAACAGTTGCTGTAAAGATTAAAGGAGAGGCTGAGCATGGTGGCTCATGCCTGTAATACTAGCACTTTGGGAGGCTGAGGCAGGGGGATCTCAGGAGTTCAAGACCAGCCTGGCCAACATGGTGAGACTCTGTCTCTACTAAAAATACAAAAAAAAATAGCTAAACATGGTGGTGGACACCTGTAGTCCCAGCTACTCTGGAGGCTGAGGTGGGAGAATTGCTTGAACCTGGGAAATGGAGGTTGCAGTGAGCTGATATTGTGCCGCTGCACTCCAGCCTGGGTGACAGCAAGACTTTGTCTCAAAAATAAACAAACAAACAAAAAGATTAAAGGAGAGAGTGGACAGGCACGGTGGCTCACGCCTGTAATCCTAGCACTTTTGGAGTCTTAGGCGGGTGGATTGCCTGAGCTCAGGCGTTTGAGACCAGCCTGGTAACATGGTAAAACCCTGTCTCTACTAAAATAAAATTTAAAAAAATTAGCCAGGTGTGTGGCATGCACCTATAGCCCCAGATATTTGGGAGGCTGAGGCAGGAGAATTGCTTGAACCCAAGAGGCAGAGGTAACAGTGAGTTGAGATCGCACCACTGCACTCCAGCCTGGGCGACAGAGTGAGACTCCGTCTCAAAAAAAAAAAGAGCACAGTGCCTGGCACATCCTGAGTGCTCTGCAAGTGCCAGATATTGGTTGTGCTTACTGGAGGTGAGGTACACAGGGGAGGCCCGGTCATGTGGGCTCGCTCCATCCTCCAGTTAACTCCCTCCCCACCCACCTCCTGAGTTATCTCGTGTCAACCATTCCTCTCACATCTCCAGTTTCCCGCCCAAAAGTCCAAACACTCAAATTCCTTCTCATCTCCAACCCATAAAATTTGATTCGCTTCTTCACACTCAAGTGTAAATGACTGACAGCCATTTGATTAACACTGGAGGGGCTGGCATATTTTTAGCCAAAGGCATGAGGTACTAATAGTGGACTCTCGGGCCACAATCCAGTCTGAGGACAGGGAAAGTTTGAGGAGGTTGCCCTTCCAGAATTCTTTGGCAATAAACTTTCTGGCAGGACTGGTACCCCCAGAGTGAAAAGGGCTCCAGGTTCAAGACCCAGCTCTCCCCCTGACTGCTGTGTGACCTTCAGCAACTGACTTGATCTATCTGGACCTCAGCTTCTTCATCTGCCTAATGGGATAATAATCTTTGCCTTGCCCTCCTCACAGGGGTGTTCAGAATGAAATGCATCTGAAAATGATCTGCATTTGTGTCTTGGATTATTTGTCCATGTGTCCGTCTGTCCTCCCCTGCCTGCACAGGGAGCAGGCCAGTGTCTTTCCTGGGACTTCATGTAGGACCAATCATTTCATTGGTGCTCAGTGAACATGAGCTGAGTCCTGATACTGG
Organism: Callimico goeldii; assembly: GCA_963573925.1. NCBI lineage: Eukaryota > Metazoa > Chordata > Mammalia > Primates > Cebidae > Callimico > Callimico goeldii. Next base: position 8,451 of record CAUYOR010058716.1, on the reverse strand, counting down.
AACATAATCAATCCCCCCCAAGCATACAGCTCTCGCCCACAATCTCACCCATTCCCACCACACCCACCAGTGGCCTGGGGAGGCTGGGAACACCCTGCTTGACAGATGAGGAAGCTGAGGCCAGGGGAGGTCAAGGCATTTGTCTGAGGTTACACAACCAGGAGTGGTGAAGCTGGGAGTAATCACTGCAATCACTGCAAAGTCTGTGCCCTTCTCACTCCAAGCTGTCATGCAATTTGCAGATATCTGAGTCGGTCCTAGGAGGAAGGCAGTTTAAGTCTCATGAGGATGTAGGGCCTGTAGAGGGGACAAAAATATAAGGGCAGCTTATGGGCTCCAAGTACAGATTGCATCAGCCTCAACGTTAAGTCATCAAATGATCACGACCACTCTACGTGGAGTTAGTATTCACACCATCCCCATCTTGGCAAAACTGGGGTGCCAGCCTGGACCCAGATGGGAATGTGAGTGCAGGGTGGGTGGGGGCCTGGCACATCCTCTCCCAGTAGAGCCTGAATCCTGGTGCCTCCCTCAGCCCTTGCACACAGACCCAGGGGCAATCTCAGGAGACACTAGGGCTCTTGCCCCTTTTGTGGACAGGAAACTGAGGTAGGCAGTGAAGGTCAGCTCACCTGCCCAGCTCAGGTAGGCGGGGACTGTGGGCTGACTTCCCCCCACCCCTTCCCCAAGTGGAGACTGGGTTGGAGGGGATGGGGGATGCTGTGCAGGAGGGAACTTAGAACCCGAGAATCCCGCCAGGTGCAGTGACTCACACCTGTAATCCCAGCACTTTGGAAGGTGGAGACAAGTGGATCACGAGGTCAGGAGTTGGAGACCACCTGGCCAACATGGTGAAACCCTGCCTCTACTAAAAATACAAAATTAGCCAGGAGTGGTGGCAGGTGCCTGTAATCCCAGCTACTTGGGAGGCTGAACAGGAAAATCGCTTGAAACCAGAAGCGAGTTGAGATCGCACCACTACACTCCAGCCTGGGCAAAAAAGAGTGAAACTCCATCTCAAAAAACAAAAAACAAACAAACAAACAAAAAAACAGAGTCTCCACTCCTGGCCCTGAAGCACACTCCAGGATGAACGGAGGAGTCATCTATCTTACACGGTAAGGTGGAGGGTAGGACTTGAACCCAGGATGTCTGATGCTGATGCTTGTCTCCTGACCACTACCTTGCAGCATCCTCACACCCACACCACCCCAGGCAGGGAAGCACCAGTGGTCTGGGAGTGAAAGCTGCTTCCCTGTGGGATGTCACTGGGAGGTGGGTGGAAGGCCTTCCTAGCAGGCACTGCTGCCCGTAGGATGAATACGTCCAGCGAGGGGAGCTTCCTGTCCCAGGCTGTGGGCAAAAAAACTGGAGAAGCTGAAGGTGGACTTTCAGGACGGCCCTGACCCCATCCTGGGAGAGCGGCCTCCCCTTCCTTCTGCCCCCACCAGTCCCTCCTCTCCTTCCCTGCTCTCCCGCCTCCCTCCTTCTATCGCCCTCTTCTGCCTGTGATTCCTCCCGTGACTGGGGCAAGTTCCTTCACCTCTGTCCTCCCTGAGCCTCAGTTGCTCACTTGGAAAACAGGGCGATACCTGCATGAGTATTTTAGGGTTACTTAATGAGATAAACTGGTAGACTGCCTTTCCCGGGTCAGCCTGCCAAGGGCTCTGCTAATGGGAACGAACGCCGCTGTCATTCCCTTCTCCTGGTTCATCCTGGAGCGCTCTCCGCTCTGGCCCTGGTTCTAAGTCCCCTCCTCCTGCACCGCATCCCCCTCCCATCCAACCCAGTCTCCACTGAGACACTGAGACAGGGTCTCCGTCCAGGGTCCCCACCCACCCGCGCTCCGCACATGAGCCCACCTTCACTCCCCTGCCTCAATTTCCTGTCCACGAAAGGGGCGAGCGCCCGCAAGTCTCCTGGGGCTGCCCTGGGGTCGGGTGCGGGACTTCGGGGAGGTCCCAGGGTGTGGGCGCAGCGGGGAGCGCGGGTGTTAGGCCCCCGCCCTCCCGCGCCCACAGGCCCATCTGGTTCGGGCTGGCACTCCGAATCCACGTGATTTCTCAGCAGCCGTAGCTAGTTCCAAGCACAGGCCGGGCAGCTCTAAGTGGCGTCTACTTTCAGTTTCGCACAGATCGCAACGGAACCCGGAGCGCTGAGGGTGAGTGCCCCGCGCACTGCGGGACTGCGGGACCCGACCTGGGGCGAGCGGAAGGAGGTGGTTCGGGTTTCGAATTCTGCACGGAGAGGGGTGGAGGGGATGCCAGAGGCCCTGGAGCGGGAAATGCCTGTGGCCGGGTGGGTGGACGGGGCGCCAGTGGCCGGTGAGCGCGCGCAGCCTTTGACCCAGGGAGTTTGAAGGAAGAGTTGCTGGTACTCAGAGGATGGCAGATGGGGGTCGCCTGGATGGGAGGACGCGGTCAGCGGCTGTGCTCCCCTCCCCGCACAGGTCCTATCACCTGCCTGAGCCACCCCTCTCTGTGCCTTTTTCTTTGCAAATTTTCATTGATTTTTAAAGAATTACAGAAGTCACATTGTTCATTATACACAATTCAGATTTTTTAGCCTAAAGAACTTTTTATTTGGAAAATTCCAAACATATCCAAAAGTAGGAGGAACAGAATTAGGTTGAGCCTTGTGCACCTGTGGGTTTTCATATAATGAAGCCCCACATAAGCACGCTCAGCTTGGACAGTCACCACCCCAAGGTCACCAGCTTGGACAGTCACCACCCCAATCTCCACCACTGGTTATTTTGAAACAAATGGCAGACAGCATAGCATCTTCACTGAGGTATTTCAGAATGAACTAAAAGATAACTGTTGAGACCAGCTCGGCCGTGGAGACCCCAACCCAATGGCAGTAAGACATCTTTTAAAAACAAAACGACAATACCATCAGCATACTACAAACATTTAAATAGTTATTCCTTACTGTCAAATCTCCAGATCATTTCTAAGGAGCATTTAACCTCATAAGTAATAGGTGAATACATGGGTGTCGTTTCGTTACTTGCTTTTTGTATTCCCAGGTGGTTTTCAGTTTCTTTTCTCACCCAGAGAGCCATGACCTGCAGTTGGCTGGGGTGGTCATTCCGGGAGGATCGGGAGAGGCTCCTACCTTCAGTGGCAATGGCATCCATTTTATTAGTTGAGGTTCTTATATTTCCTTTTTTAAAAGGTTGAGGTTTCTACAGACATAAAAAGCAGTTTGAAAACTTGCAGTTTCCAACCTCTAAAACCCAGGAGTGGTAGACAGGGAGGACCTGGGGCCAGCTCCTAGAGCCTCATGGTCCCTCCAAATCACTTTCCTTTTCTCTAAGAGAGAAAACCTTGAAAAGCAATGGGCTTTTCAGATGTATCTGAACTCTCTTCAAGTGTGCTTTCTGCAAACCTTACTCATAGCCCAGAATGGCCATCTATGATGCCCACCTGCTTTGTCTCCAGAAGCACAGTGCCAGGTGGACCTGCACCTGGTGTGAAAGGCAGACAGACTGGGCTCTCAGCACCTGGTATTTGCTGGATGACCATGAACTAACCATTCCATTTCTCGAAACCTTGGCTTTTCATCTGTAAAATGAACATATGCAGATTTCTCCTACAAAGTGTGTTTCATGGATTGAATGAGATAACACCTGCCCACCCAGTGCCTCGATGAACCTTAAAGTGCTGCGCAAGTGTGAGGGGCGGTAGATCCTTAAAGAATACAGACAAACAGAGGGGAAAGTTCTTGGAAGAGTTTCACAATGTGCTGAGGTTTGTGCTTTATTCCTGAATCAGATAAGAGCTGTCCTGGTGTGTGCAGGGCTGGGTCATCCTCCTCAGACCCCAACACCTACACCCTCTTTCCCTCCGAGGAAAATTCAGCAAAACTTCTTGTGCTGATGTGGTTGTTCTTTATTCTTTTATTATTATTTTTTGAGACACAGTCTTACTCTGTTGCCCAGCCTGGAGTGAAGTGGTGTGATCTCAGCTCACTGCAACCTCCACCTCCTGGGTTCAAGGGATTCTCCTGCCTCAGCCTCCTGAGTAGCTGGAATTACAGGTGCCTGCCACCACACCCAGCTAATTTTTGTATTTTTAGTAGAGATGGGGTTTCACTATATTGGCCAGGCTGGTCTCGAACTCCCAATCTCAAATGATCCGCCCACCTCAGCCTCCCAAATTGCTGGGATTACAGGCATGAGCCACCTTGCCCAGCCTCCTTTAAAAAAAACAAATAGAGATGAGGTCTCGAACTACTGACCTTAAGTGATTAGTCTGCCCCAGCCTCCCAAAGTGTTGGATTATGGGTATGAGCCACCACACCCAGTCATAACTTCTTAGCGTGTCTTTTCACATTTGTTATGAGTCGAATTGTGCCTCCCCACAAAACATATGTTGAAGGCCTAACCCCCAGAACCTCCTAATGTGACCTTATTTGGAAATAAGGCTGTTGAAGATATAACTGGTGAAGATGAAGTCATACTGGAGTAGGATGGGCCCTGAATCCAACAGGCCTGGTGTCCTTCTAAGAAAGGAGATGGGCACATGAAGACAGAGACCCCAGGGAGAAGACAGTCAGGAACTGCAAAGGAAGAGTGCAGTGATGCATGTAGGAGCCAAAGGACACCTAGAATTACCTGCAACCAGCAGGAGCCAGGAGAGGCAAGGAAGGATCCTCTCTTCCAGCCTTCAGAGGGAGCCTGGCCCTGACCACACCTTGATCTCAGACTCCGACCTCCGGAACTGCAAGAGAATAAAGATCTATCATTTTAATGTACGCAGCTTGTGGCACTTTGTGACAGCAGATACAGCAGTACCGTGACAACACTAGGAAATGAATACACCATCCCAGCATCTCCACTCTGTTTTCCATACGAAACAAAATTGGAGTAAGGATCAGGCAAACTAATGCAAGTGCAAACACTGTAAAACTTTGGAGGCAATCTAAAGATGTGAGCCGGAAGTGCTGCCCCACCTCTTTTTTTCAGTGAGAGGGAATCTCACTCTGTTGCCCAGGCTGTGGTGCAGTGGCTTGATCTTGGCTCACTGCAACCTCTGCCTCCAGGGTTCAAGTGATTCTCCTTTCTTAGCCTCCTGAGTAGTTGGGATTACAGGCACATGCCACCACACCCAGCTAATTTTTGTACTTTTAGTAGAGACAGGGTTTCACCATGTTGGCCAGGCTGGTCTTGAACTCCTGACCTCAGGTGATCCACCCACCTCGATCTCCCAAAATGTTGAGATTACAGGCATGAGCCACCATGCCCAGCCCATATATTTATATTTTTAATAGACTTATACATAAAAATGGTATCTCACTTTAAAAAATAAATGATATGGAATTATGTGTTAAAGGAAAATTAAATCTTATGATATCATGTTTTAAATTTTTTCACACCTAATACATTTATATACTTTTTAAAAAATGTAAAACATATGGAAAGATATATAATGAAAAATAAGCCTCCTTCCAGCTCCTGTCCCCCGGCCACTCAACTGCCTCCCCAAAGACACCCAATGTTATCAGGTGCTTGTGTCTCCTTCCAAAGATAGGCTAAGTGGGTTTTTACAAACATGGATATATATATATATATATATATATATATATATATATATATATATATATACACACACACACACACACACACACACACACATACACAGACACACACATGTGTATTTTTCCCTTCTCACAAATGGCAATATAGTATATGTAGCATTCTCTATCTTGGTTTTTTTTTTTTTTTTAAACAGAGTGCAATTTGGAAATCTTTCTACATCAAAATTTTAAAATCTGTCCTTTTTCCCCTTTCTTTTTAACAGCTGCATAGTATTTCACCATATGGCTGCTCTGTAATTGATCTAACAGTTGTAGAACGTTAAGGTTATTTCCTGTCTTTTGCTATTTCAATATGCTGTAATGACTATCCTTGGTCAAGCATCATTTTTCACACGTGGGAGTGAATCTTTAAGAAAACCAGGAGTGGATTTGCAAGGTCAAGGGGAATATGCAGTTTGAATTTGGATAAATATGGCAAATTACCACCCCCACCTCCCGCTCCCCACCTCCCGCTCCCCGCCTTAAATGTTAAACTAATTTTTGCTGCCACCAGCTGGAGTGGGGAGGGGTCAAATTTCCATATTTGCAAATCTGGTAGAAAAACAATGGTATCTTTTTTAGGTCTCTCTCTCTTTTTTTAAATTTTTTTTAAAGTTTTTGAGATGGAGTCTCACTTTGTTGCCCAGGCTGGAATGCAATGGGATGGTCTCGGCTCACTGTAATCTCTACCTCCCGAGTTCAAGTGATTCTCCTGCCTCAGCCTCTGGAGTAGCTGGGATTATAGGCATGCGCTACCACACCAGGCTAATTTTGTATTTTTAGTAAAGATGGGGTTTCTCCAGGTCAGTAGGGCTGGTCTCAAACTCCTGACCTCAGGGGATGCAATTCACTGGTCTTGGCTTCACAAAGTGCTGGATTACAGGTGTGAACCATCGCGCCCAGACTATGTCTCTTATGAATGAGTTTGAACATCTTTTCAAATATTTGAGCCACCTATAGCTCCTTTTCCATAAACTGCCAGTTCATAGCCTTTGTCCACTTTTTCATTGGCTTTTGGTCTTTTTCCTGTTGAGTTGTAAAAGCACTTTTCATATTAAGGGACTTTGCCCTTTGCCTTTAATATGGTTATACTGTCATTTAAAATGGTGGCATAGTTGCCCATAGAAAGTCTGAAGCATATTTGTCATTGTTAGACATTTATATTGGGTTTCATTTTCTCGTATTATACATGGAATATGTTTTCCCTGTGTTTTTGTAAAAAGAAAAAAAAAGTCAAGACATGACATTTTAATTCTTCCAGTAGCTCTCACCAGAATGGCAAAAGAAAGAATATGTTTGGGAAAATACCTTCATAGGATTTGGGGTGTCTGGACTTGTGTGCAAAATGGCCAACAGGGACCAGCAGGTGGATGGTGGGAACAGATTGCTTTGCATGGCATCTGTGTGTGGGGTGAGGTGCTGTATTTGGTCCTGAAAGAAAAGGGGGCAGAGAGAGCAGAGAAGAGAGGAAGGAGAGAAAGCAGAGGGAGGCTAGCCACATAGGGAGATGACTCCCAGAAACTTCTTAGGGTTAGGATGGCAGAAGGGCATTTTCGGGAAGTCCAGGAATGCCCTCTGCTCCATGTGAGGTGGGTACCAACACCGCAGATGCTGGCTCTGGCTCCACACCTGCCATCGTGAATGCATTCAGCGTCTCTGCGGAGCTTCCACACCATGCCAGGCCCTGAGCTAGGCACTGGGCTGCAGCTGGGAACACAACCAAGCCCCTGACTTGAGGAGCTGGTGTGGCAGTAGAAACAGATGAACAGGTACACAAAGATATGCATGCCATCCGAGGTCAGGTGGGAATGACTGCAGGGAAGGCAAGGCAGGCAAGGGTGGAGCATGCTGGGTGGAGAGGCAGGCATGGCCTTCTCATAGGGGCATTGGGACATTTGAGAGAGAACTTGAAGGGAGCATGGCAGGGAACCATGGACCATGATGTCTGGAGGAAGAGGGAACCAGTCAGAGGGGATGGCAAGAAACAAAAAATTCGAGAGAGAAGAAAGCAGAGAAGAGGAGGAGAGGAGGGAGAGGAGGAAAAAATGCTATTTAATGTCTGCTTTTGTGCTCCCAAAGGCTTATTGTGAATGATGTTTTTGCACATAATTTAACAATGGGCTGGGCTGGGCATGGTGGCTCATACCTGTAATCCCAGCATTTTGGGAGGCTGAGACAAGCGGATCACTTGAGGTCAGGAGTTCGAGACCACCTTGGCCAACATGATGAAACTGTATCTCTACTAAAAATTAAAAACTATCCAGGTGTGCTGGCATCCCCCTCCCCTGTAATCTTAGCTACTCTGTTGGCCAAGGCAGGAGAATTGCTTGAACCCGGGAGGTGGAGGTTGTAGTGAGTCAAGATTGTGCCACTGCTCTCCAGCCTAGGTGACAGAACAAGACTGTCTCAAAACAACAACAACAACAAAGGGCTGGAATTATAGCAGGAGCCCCCAGCTAGAGGAGCACCCACCACCTCCTCCCCAGGAATCGCAGATCTCCCAGGGGAGGCCATAGCCTTCTATAGGTCGTGGCATTGCAGGTGGGTTGGTGTTCCAGCCAGCCATCTCTGTCTCAAGACAGGGAGGGCTACTCCCGCTGACATCCAGGCATAGGCAACGTCCTGGCGAACATTAGCTAGAGCTTGATCACATTCTGGATCCTCAGACTGGACTCCTAAAGGGGTATATGAACTTTTATTTTTTATTATTTTTTTATTATTTTTTTATTTTTTTAGGGAGAGAAAGAGAGAAAGAAGAAAAAAAAAAAGAGGGAGAGAGAACAGGAATATTACTTCATTCTAAAAATGGGTATTAATAATGGCTGATCTATATTTTGTGTATTTAAAGTGAACAATGTATATTTTGTG
>CAUYOR010058715.1:0-36061 GCA_963573925.1 Callimico goeldii | reverse complement strand
GCTGGGCATGGTGGCGCGTGCCTGTAATCCCAGCTACTCAGGAGGCTGAGGCAGGAGAACCGCCTGAACCCAGGAGGCGGAGGTTGCGGTGAGCCGAGATCGCGCCATTGCACTCCAGCCTGGGTAACAAGAGCGAAACTCCGTCTCAAAAAAAAAAAAAAAAGAAATCCCGTCTCTTAAAAAAAAAAAATCGTTAATTTAAGATAGGGAAAGTAAGCCTCAGAACCATGAAATAACCTGCCTGAAGCTTTGAGTCTAGTAGTCAAGTCAGAGCAAGCTGAGGCCTATATGCTGAAGGTTACATCCCCTACGAGAGAACAGAAGTTAGGGAAAACGTACAAAAGGAAGAAGAGAAAGAGCAGTAGGTAGAAGAAGCAATCATACCTTTAAAGCTGAGAATACAAATGAATTAAAATAGTAAGTGAACCCACACAAAAAGCTTTTTGCCTTTAATTCCTGCGCCAGTGAAGTTCCTGTTCTGTTGTTCCAGCAGTCCAACCGCATTTTTCAATCATTAAATGGTATGGAAAGTGAAACAACTAAAGATTCAGAAATCTAAGGTCACAACTTCCCCGTCCCACCACAATACACTCATCTGCCCCGCTTTCTAGTTTTTTGTTTTTGTCTCGCTTTGTCTCCCAGGCTGGAGTGAGGTGGAGCCACCTTGGCTCACTGCAACATGTCTCCCAGGTTCAAGCGATTCTCCCGCCTCAGCCTCCAGAGTAGCTGGGATTACAGGTGTGTGCCACCACACCCCGGCTAATTTTTCTATTTTTAATAGAGACGGGGTTCACAATGTTGGTCAGGATGGTCACTATCTCTCGACCTCGTGATCCCAAAGTGCTGGGATTACTGGCATGAGCCACCGTACCCGGCCTGTTTTTGGTTTTTAATTATTCAAACATTACTTGTCTCCTTGTATGTTCCGCCCAGGATATGTACCGCCCAGGAAATAACATTGTTGCTTATACTAATTAAACTTTACTACGTAACCAACTCAGCATTTAGAATGGCAACTGGATTCCTACATGTAGCTTATAAATTTCTAACACACTTTTGTTGTATTGAATTTCTCTAAACAGATTTTGAACCAGGTCTTACATTATGGGCAATGGTAGTGATATCATAATTATACTTAATAAAATAAAATCTCCTGCACATATCACAGGCAGCTTTCTCTCTCTTGTGAGCTACCAGATATTTGGCCTCTGAAGAAATGCCCCTGTTGTCAATGTGATAATTGAGGTGGAGATTTCCCACTTTTAGATATGATTGCTTTTACATCTTGGACAATGTATGTTTGGTTGCAGGACAATCTAATAACAGCACCTGTTCTTTTAAATTGCAAATGGAATATGTGTCTTCTGAAGGCCCAGTTTACCCCTTGGCTATCACAGCTATACTACCTGTCATACATGCAGAAGCGCTGTTAAGTGCATATAGAGGCAAGATAACAATTCGTTCACTTATCTAGCAATATCCCTGTGCCCATTTGAATGAGCCAGAGTATTTCAAATAGAACAAGTGAAAATTGCTGTAGCCACCCAGAATATCTGACAACGAAGGTTGAAGCAGTCTTCTCTAAAGAAGACAAGACCCTATCTGTAAATGCACAGGAACTAGAGTTCCATACCTTCTCTGCTCAGAGGGAGACTCTTTGGGTCATACTATCAGAGTTGGCCATGCAAGCAACACAATCTGGCTCCAAGTGGAGGACACAAGGCTAATCCTGCTGGGACAAGTCCCTTGATGTCAAAGAGAAAGCTTTCTGAGATCTGCTAGCAGCAATATAAGGGCTTGGTACCTAGCTTCCCTCACATTTTCCTTCATTGGTACTTCTCATCCTTGCTGGGCCAATAAGAGCAGAAGTAGAAAAACAACTGACATATAAACATGTAAATCTGGATCTACCAGGGGTTAAAACCAATATAATGGTTAAAGCAAAATTTAGTCCATTGTCCAAGTAACAAATGCTTATTTTAGGTGTGTTTTAAGAGAGTATATGTACTCTGTTACATGGCATTGATAAATTACATTTCTTTTATTGTTAGTGCAAATAGTCTTTGTTATTATATTTACTCAGGATTTTTTTTCCTTTGGTATAATTGTCATCTTAGCTCCTTTTTATAGGCAGGTGTGGAGAGACCAAATTTAATGACTCACTTCAGACCTAGCTCTGCCACTTACTAGCTATGAGCTTTTCCTTTGGCTTTACTGTCTTGAACAAAAGAATGGCCCTGACAGAAAATGAGTCTTATTCTCTAATTATTCAGAAAGAATTGTTATAAAATCTCTTTGGAAACCAACATCAACATTGAATTGTCTTAATGACAATTCTATGTATAAAGTTATTTCAAATACCTAAACATGTATTTAACACAAGCTGATTAGCTGGAAATGTTCACAGTAAATTGTTCAAAGATAGACTTTTATGGATGTTATACTTTGACTGGGTGAGAATTTTTATGGCCAAAATGAACATCTGGTAGTGGTGGGTTCTGAAAAGTTAAATTATTAGAGGCTTGGAGTTAACTCTTAAGAGTTAACATTTCTTCAGATGAAGGTTAGCTTTGCCCAAGATTACTACCTTGGTACCAACATTTTTATCTGATGATCTGAATTTCATTCAGTTAGTTAATTGCTTAAACCTTCCCCTAGGCCAGGGAAGACTTTCATACTATACAGAATTTCTGGCTTTAATTCACTTTTATTTAACTGTTCTCTAAGGTGTTGTCATTGGCAATAGTGAGGGGTATCTTAGAATCAACGTTGGGAAATATGTTGTTGAACATGCTTTTGTAATGTTGGTCAGGGTCATTGTTTTTTAAAATTACACTGCCTGTTTTAAGATGATCCAAGGAAGAAGTTATCATTCATTTCAGATACAAAAATCTTGGGCTTTTCCACAGCAAATGGTTTGTTTGCATCCTATGGGTTCTGCAAATATTACAGCTGAATTTGTTTTCCTCTCTTATAGAGCCACTAGAATGCACAGAGTGGACCACCTCTGGCAAGTATTCAGAATTGCTAATTTGTACATTGCATATTACATTTATCTTTTTTTTTTCCTACCTTTATTTCCCTAAGTGGGAGATGAAACTAGAGGAATTTTCAGGACACGGATATTTAGATAACAATCAATTCTTCATGCAAAATTGTTGAGATTCACTCAGGGTAGCTGGCAAAGTATTTGGGAAATATTAAGGAAAGTTATAGATTGTAGTCTCAAACCTTTTGGAAGGATGAAAGGTTTTATTGGGACAGGGAAAGCAGCCAGTCAATTACATTAGGGAAGAGATAGGTATGATAAAAGGCTTTCCCACCTTAAAAAGTCTGTTGACCCCACATCCCTTTGTCTCTACTCTGTTTACTCATGTAGACTTTGTGCTGGATGATCCTCTCAGGGGCAGGTCAAAGGAGAATTACTCCTTAACGGTGTTTACTCTGGGCCCTGGAACCTAAAGCTTTTATCATTCTTAAAACCACTCTTTTAACCATGTTAATTATCCATAAGCACGTTGACTTAGAACCTCTGTTATGAAATTCATACTAAATAAATGTGAGGATGGAGAGAGGATCTTGGTCGATTGGCTGCATTTCACTCTCTGAAAGCACCCAACAACCATCTCTTGCTCACTTGAATCACTGGACCAGGTGTGAAAGTGCATTTGTTCATCCATCATTAAGTCACGGTCTGAAAGACAGACCTCCACAGGTGGTGATCGATGTCTCACAAAATAAGAAGTACATTCATTGATATATTCATTCACATAACTGGCATGCACTCATCAGCTATGACCAGGACCACAAACTAGGGTGCCTCCATGGGCCAGGCTGGTGAAATAGAGATTGACTGTGGTCACATATAAGAAGATGGAGACTGTGGCAAATAGCAGAAGGTAGGCCCACCTAAAGATATCTAAATTTACTTATTGTTAACCCTGTGCTGGGCAAATAATACAGGCAGCCAAAAGCCTGGCAGCCAGTTTGAAGCCCCTGATCCATATATTAAGCTCTGTGATAAACACTATGAATATAATACAAATATGATAGCTTCTGCCCTCCAACAACTCACATCTTTGCTAGAAGATGTATAAATAGATAAACACAGTAGAGTGTCTGATTGAAGAGGCACCTGCAGAGCCCAGAAAGCGGTATAAAAAGTCACATGGAAAACATACCAGAGAGTTAGCAGAAACCTGGACTACAGTCAGTCCCAAGGGGTGAAAAAGGGCATCTTCATGGGTGAAACCTGGCTTACACCATTGGGGTAAGTACAGGCTCAACTGGCAAAGGTCAGTTCAATAAATGAAGCCAGCCATCTAGCAGTATTTTCATAATCTTCTACTCATTCAGAAAATCAAAATATAGGTATATATGGAGAAATCAAATAACTATCTCTATGGCTGAGGACATTAACCAGTTTTGGACTTGACATCTCCAGTTTGTCTTTGTGACTGGTTGGGATGTATAATTTGCATAAGGTGGACTTCCGCCAAGATGTTCAAATAGGAACAGGTCTGGAGCACAGTTCCCAGCAAAAGCAATGCAGAAGGCAAATGATCTCCACATTTCCAACCGAGGTACCAGGTTCATCTCAATGGTACTAGCTGGAAAGTGGGTGAAGCCCAAGAAGGGCAAATCGAGGCAGGGTGGGGTGCCTTTCAGCTCATGAAACCTCCACTTCCAGGGTTCAAATCGAGGCAGGGTGGGGTGCAATTTCAGCTCATGAAACCTCCACTTCCAGGGTTCAAGTAATTCTCCTGCCTCAGCCTCCTGAGGAGCTAGGATTACAGGTGTGCACCACCATTCCCAGCTAATTTTTTTGTATTGTCAGTAGAGGTGGAATTTCACCATTGTTAGCCAGGATGGTCTCAATCTCCTGACCTCATGATCTGCCTAACTCCGCCTCCCAAAATGCTGGGGTTACAGGTGTGAGCCACTGCGCCTGGCCTTTGAAATACAATTTATTAAGAAATATTTCTTTGAGAACTAGAAGTAAAGTGACAAGGAACAGGCTCAGAGACCCACATTTAAAATGCATGTGGAGACATTATCTTGCTGGCTGCCCATGTTCTGGGTAGCTCTAAAGTGCACATTTTAGTGAGGTGTGTCATGCTCAGGGAGGCTTGTGTCCCCTGCAAGATAGAAACTTCTGTGGTCATTTAATGATGAAACCTGGCAGGCGAATAAAAGGTAGAATTAGCAGCACCACGAAAAGTGTGACTGAAAGTCAAAAGAGTGGAAATTAAAAGTGAAAAATCAAGTGATCAATGAACAGTGGGGGAAGTAAGGTGGAATTTAAATTGGCCAGGCAAAACTGCTATGGACCATCAGGACAAGAAGACCAGAAAGTGTGAAGATAAATAAGGTAGACAAGTAAAAAATGATGGTCTGATTATATAAGTGATGATGATAATGAGCCCAACAGAATCAAAGTTTGTACTATATATAGCTGTAATATAAGTCAGAGAAGAAAACTGATTTTTTTTTCTTTGGAATCACACTTTCCTCAAGGTGTGGCTGTCACTGCAGTTTTTAGAAACACAGCCATATTCTGCTTAATGAACTACCAATGTACCTTATCGGACTATATTATTCTCTGAGAATATGAAAACTCATTAGCTCATTCCTATAAAGGCAACTCAGGTGAATGCATAAGCCTATTGTTATTAAGAAGAATATAATGTTAAAAAGAGTTATTTGTAAGAATTAATGTCTTGTTTTAATATGTAGTATCCACCTAACATAAACTTCCAAAATAAAATATGCAATTATATCTGTAGAAAAAAAAAATATATATATATATATATTTTTTTTTTTGAGACAGAGTTTTGCTCTTGTCACCCAGGCTGGAGTGCAATGTCGCGATCTCGGCTCACTGCAACCTCCTCCTCCTGGGTTCAGGCAATTCTCCTGCCTCAGCCTCCTGAGTAGCTGGGATTACAGGCATGCACCACCATGCCCAGCTAATTTTTTTTTTTTTTTTTGTATTTTTAGTAGATATAGGGTTTCACCATGTTGACCAGGATGGTCTCAATCTCTTGACCTCATGATCCACCCGCCTCGGCCTCCCAGAAAATATATATTTTATTCCATTAATGTCTTTGTGGTTTTCTCACCTTATCTTCTGCTCTTGGCTTCCTATAATTAACCGGCTTACAACCTTTCCAACCACCCCACTTATTCTTTCATTTTTGAGTATCTAGATAGACTCATTGTCAGTAACGTGTATCCAAATTCTAACTCCCCCAAAGCCCACACAAATCATTGTCTCCTTCACAAAGAATCCCCTCATTCCTCAACCAGAAAAGATCTCTCGCTCTCTCTCAAGAATACCCATAGTGGCCGGGTGTGGTGGCTCATGCCTGTAATCCCAGCACTTTGAGAGGCCAAGGCTGGTAGATCACAAGGTCAGGAGTTTCAAGACCAACCTGGCCAAGATGGTGAAACGCCATTTCTACTAAAAATACAAAATTAGCAGAGCATGGTGGCGGGTACCTGTAGTCCTAGCTACTCAGGATGCTGAGGCAGAGAATTGCTTTAACCCAGGAGGCAGAGGTTGTAACGAGCTGAGATCTCACCACTGCACTCCAGCCTGGTCTACAGAACAAGTCTGCATCTTAAAAAAAAAAAAAAAAAAAAAATCCCCATAGCAATACTACCAGTTTTAAAATGCTTCAGTCAAGAACAACTGCTTCTGTTGTTACAAAATACTTAATCTGAATACCTTTCTTATCTTTCAAACATTTGTTTCAGAAATATTTCTGGAATACTCCATGCTAGACAGTCTTGGCGGGATGCGAGCTTTCTGATTTCACACTTATCAACATACCAGTTATCTAGTGTTGTGTAACAACCCCAAAACTTAGCTCTTCAAAGGAATAAGCATTTATTATCTGAGTTTTGGTGGGACAGGAATGCTGGTCTGGCTTAGATGGGTGCTTCCGACTCAGGATCTCCCATGAGGTCACAGTCAAGCTGTCCACCAGGGCTGCAGTCATCTCAATGGCCATCTAGATCCAGAGTGTCGGCTTCAAATCTCACTCACATGGTTGTTGGTAGAACTCAGTTCCTTGACGCGTGGACCTCTACACAGGTGGCCTAATGTTATGTGTCATCACGTTATGGCAACAAGTAAAGAGAGAGAGAGACTGCAAGAGAAAGAGATCAAGATGAAAGGTACCATCATTTTATAGCCTAATCTTGAAATGATGCCCTGTAACTTCTGCCATATTTTATTCACTAGGTATAAATTAGCAACTTCATCTAAAATGCAGGGAAAGGGAACGCCATAAGGGTCGGAACATCAGGAGGATGGGATTGACGGGGACCAATTTAGAAACTGCCTATGACACCTAATTAGCACAACAGATATATAATAAACGTCTGATAAAGAATAATCTGTTTAGAGTTTATTGAATTTCTTGAATCTACGAGTTTATAGTTTTCATAATTTGATGAAAATGTTTCAGCCATTATTTCAAAATTTTTATGTCCCCACCTCACCCCCCTTTTTCTTTTGTGGGGTGCTTTTACAGATGGTTAGGCTATTTGACACTACCCTACGGCTCGCTAATTCTTTGTTTATGTTTTCCTTTTCCTCTAGCTTCTTTTCTCTGTGTGTTTCATTTTTGGATAGTTTCTCCGTGTTCAAGTGGATTAATTTTTTTTCTGTAATACCTTCTCTCTGCTAATTCAATACAATGTATTTTTCATCTCAGAAACTGTCATTTATTTTAGGATTTTGGTTTGTATCTTTTATATAGCTTTTATTTTTCTCCTTATGTTTATATCATCCTCTACTTTGCTGCAGTAGAGTATACATTAATAATACTGTTTTATCCTCTTTGTCTACTAATTCTATCATCAGTTTTATTTTTATTTCTGGGTTTCTTTAGATTGATTTTTTTTCTACTTGTTATGGGTCTTTTTTTTTCTCTGCATGCCTAGTAAATTTTGATTAAGTGTCATACAATGTGAATCTCAATAGATGTAACATTTTTTAGAATTATTACTTATTTAAATATTATAGGGCCTCTTTTTCTTAAATGCAGATATGTTTGTTGGAAATAATTTTGATTTCATTGAGACTTCCTTTAAGGTTGGTTGAGTGGATCCAGAACAATCTTTAGTCCAAGTTATAACTTTTGAGGATTCTTCTGCATATGTTAGCTCTTTCCTTACTACCTTATGTGAACTTAAACTATTCTTGACCCTGTATGAACCTCAAGGATTGTTCCACCTGCTTCTTTCTGGTGGTTTCCTTAAATACATCAAGTAATTGGTATTAAGCTAAACATTGAGATAAATTCTTTGTTGATAGATGTCTCTCTCTTTCTCTCTCTCTCTCTCTCTCTCTCTCTCTCTCTCTCTCTCTCTCTCTCTCTCTCTTTCGCGCGCACGCGCGCGCTCTCTCACTCACTCTGGGGAGGGGGCAGATGTTTCCTCTCTATACTCTCTCCAACAAATGATGACCACATTGGCCTCTCTAATCTCTCCTCAACTCAGAAAAGCCACCAGGATTTTCTGGGTGTTCCTATTCCTGAAACCCTACAGTCAATAAGCTGAGGACACTGTAGGACTTTTTCATGTATTTCCCTATTCTTAAAGTTCATAGGACTGCATTTTCTGTTGTTTAATATCTGAAAATGCTATTGTTTTATATATTTGGGTTGGCTGTTGTTGTTGTTTTTAAATATAGAAAGATAAATCCAGCCCTTTTAGTCCATCATGGTCTGTAGCTGAAGGCTAATCCTATAGACATTTGGCTCAATAACATTTAGCCTCTCCATATATATATATTTGAGACAGAGTCTTGCTTTGTCACCCAGGCTGAAGTGCAGTGGTGTGACCTCGGCTCACTGCAACCTCCACCTCCCAGGTTCAAGAGATTCTCCTGCCTCAGCCTCCTGAGTAGCTGGGATTACAGGCATGCACCACCATGCCCAGCTAATTTTTGTATTTTTAGTAGAGACTGGGTTTCACCATGTTGGTCAGGCTGGTCTCAAACACCTGACCATGTGATCCGACCACTTCAGCCTCCCGAAGTGCTGGGATTATAGGCGTGAGCCATGGAGCCTGGCCAACTAAATTTTTTAAAGCTGACAGAGACATGTACCAGGAGTCAGAATATCTGAGTTCATAACTTGGTTTCAGAAAATTATAGTGGTATTTTTTTCAGGCAATTTCCTAAAGAGATTAGACCAGATCAAAGATTCTTAGAATTGTCATTCAAGGAATTTACTGTATTACTATTATTATTTTTTATTTTGGTTACCTTGAATATCTTACTGGCAGCTCGGATAAGTTGGTCCATCCCCAAATTTCTCTTAATGCCACCAATACCCAGTCAGGGGTCTGATGACTATAACATCAGTGTTGATTCATTGAGTTGATCTAATGCCAGCCAAAAGCAAAGCAGCAGCATCTTAGAAAGCCTATGCAGTCTTATTATGGGAAATTGACTACTTCTATACTTCCATTAAGAATAATCCTTTATAGGTCTAGCACCTAACTTTTATAAATCTTTTCCTCAATACTAAATAGTATCTTTGCAAAAGTAATAACATTAAGACTTCACACAGGAATCACCACTCTCAATATTGACCAATCTTTTTAAATAGTAACCAGGCAGATATCCTGGTCTCTATGATACCAATCAAGATTTCTCTGTCAAGACCCTGCTTCTCATTCTCTTCGAATTATGCCAAGGATGTACTGATTTTTCCTTAAGACACTTGGACAAGATCTCATTGCATTCTAGATTAATATAACCTGAAGTAATTTAGAAATTAGGCTACCAAGCATAAAGTCACTAAGCAACTTTATCTTTCAAAGCAACTGGCAAACAATTAAAGACATAACATATGATCCAAAGTACTTTTGTGCATCTTTCATTTTTACGTGAAATAAGGTACAACGACCAGAATCAAAAGACTTCTTAAAAGTGGCAGGTTCTCTGTTACTATGCGCAGATGAGTAACTTCCTTACCTCCAAGTTGTCTTTGATGGACCATGTTCTCTTTCATTCCAAATCCAGTTCAGTGTCTCCTACCATATGATGGGACTTTACCACTTCTAGAACCACCTGCAGCATAAATAAAATTAGCCATGTAAATTTCCACTTCAAATTAGCTCTCTTTCCTAATTTGTCTATATGTTTTCATGGAATTACTACTCCAGCTATCACTAATCATTTCTTTTTCTACTCACCTAATGTATTCTATCATCTGAATAACAGTGTTAAAAATTTGAGTGTCTAGAACCTTATACTAGGTTTTGTTTGCTTTTTGATCAACAATGGGGAGATAGACTGTTCATGTTGAGAACTTAAGCAATAACAAGTAAATAAACTACTAGAACCTACCTGGTATAGTGTATGTGCTTATTCACTGAGGATGACCTTAAACAATTTAATGACCCTTAAATGTGACTTGGAAATAGTGCCTACATCAAATGATGAGTGTGAGGATAACACATCTTTTGAATATATCTAAGCCAAGCCAGATTCTCAAGAAATTGAATTGGTGGATACAGTATGATGATGATGGTGATGATGATGATGATGATGATGAAATTCACGCCTGTAAGTAACCCTGATCTCCTTTATTGTGTTTTTTTTTACAGCATTTATTATGAAGGAAATCTGAGACATACAGCAGACTTGGAAGACTTCTTATGCAAACCTGTATAGCCACCACCTAGATTCTACCACACATTTTGTTGCATGACATTTTGTTGTTCAACCATCTATTTCTCTATCAGCTGATCTGTTGAATTTTGAAAGATTTAAAAGTAAACTGCACACCTTGTTATAGGCTCCGCATGCACAGAATTAACTGCAGTTCAGTATTTTTCTTTCAATATAAATGTTATATACATTCACATGATCGTAAGTATAAATTCGCTGTTTTGATGAAATAAGGTACTTAAGGGATATAGATATAGGATATTGTTTTCACCTCCCCAAAGTTACTTTAAAGCCCTTACCCTGGTAATACCCCCTCCACACACACACATATTCGCACAAACATACACAGTTGCCTCACTTCTGACTTTCTGTTTCATCACACATTAGTTTTGCCTATTCTGGAATTTCAAATAAATGTACTCGTTTGTGTAAGGTTATTGAAATTCATTCATTTTGATGTGTGTATCAGTAGTTTGTACTTTTTGTAAGTGACAGTTTATTGTATGACCATATCACAGTTTGTTTATTCGATTGATGAACACCTGGATGTGCCCATTTGGGGGATGTTATGAAGAAAATTGCTGTGTACACTTTTTAAATTTTTTACTCTAAGTTCTCGGATACAAGTGCAGAACGTGCAGGTTTGTTTTATGGGTATACATGTGCCACGGTGGTTTGCTGCACCTATCAATCTGTTGTCTAGGTTTTAAGCCCCACAGGTGTGAGGTCATAAGGGTAGATTATCTCCCCTTTCTTTTTTAAAGAATGTATTTGTCCTAATGTTCACCCTCCCCTTGCCTCCCACCACCCAGCAGGTCTTGGAGTGTGATGGTCCCTTCCTTATGTCCATGTATTCTAACTGTTAAACTCCCACTTAGAAGTGAGAACATGTGGTGTTTGGTTTTCTGTTTCTGTGTTAGTTTGCTGAGAATTATGCCTTTCAGCTTCATCCATGTCCCTGCAAAGGACACGAACTCATTCTTTTTTATGACTGCATAGTATTCCGTGGTGTATATGTGCCACATTTTCTTTATCCAGTCTATCATTGATGGGCATTTGGGTTGTTTCCAAGTCTTTGCTATTGCAAATAGTGCTGCAATAAATATACCTGTGGATGTGTCTTTATAATAGAATGATTTATAATCCTTTGGGTATCTGCTCAGTAATAGGATTGCTGGGTCAAATTATATTTCTGGTTCTAGATCCTTGGGGAATCACCACACTGTCTTCCACAAGGTTGAACTAATTTCCATTCCCACCAAAAGCGTTCCTATTGCTCCACAGCCTCACCAGCATCTGTTGTTTCGTGACTTTTTAATAATCACCATTCTAACTGGTATAAGATGATATCTCATTGTGGTTTTGATTTGAATTTCTCTAATAACCAGTGATGATGAGCTTCTTTTCATATTTTTGTTGGCTGCATAAATGTCTTGAGAAGTGTCTGTTCATATCCTTTGTCCACTTTTTGATGGGGTTGTTTACTTTTTTCTTGTAAATTTGTTTAAGCTCCTTGTAGATTCTGGATATCAGACCTTTGCCAGATGGGTAGATTGCAAAACTTTTCTCCCATTCCGTAGGTTGCCTAGTCACTCTTAAGACAGTTTATTTTGCTGTTCAAAAGCTCTTTAGTTTGATTAGATCCCATTTGTCAATTTGGGCTTTGGTTGCAATTGCTTTTGGCATTTTAGTCATGTAGTCTTTGCCCATGCTTATGTCCTGAATGGTATTGCCTATGTTTTCTTCTAGGGTTTTTATGGTTCTGGGTTTTACATTTAAGCCTTTAATCCATCTACAGTTAATTTTTGTATAAGGTGTAAGGAAGGGGTCCAGTTTCTGCATATGACTAACCAGTTTTCCCAGCATCATTTATTAAATAGGGAATGCTTTCCCCATTGCTTGTTTTTGTCAGGTTTGTCAAAGAGCAAATGATTGTGGATGTGTGGTGTTATTTCTGAGGCCTCCATTCCATTCCATTGGTCTATATCTCTGTATTGGGACCAGTACCATGCTGTTTTGGTTTGCCGTAAACTTGTAATATAGTTTGAAGTCAGGTAGCATGATGCCTCCAGCTTTGTTCCTTTTGTTTAGGATTATCTTGGCTATACAGGCTCTTTTTGGTTCCATAGGAAGCTTAAAGTAGTTTTCTCTAATTCTGCAAAGAAAGTCAATGGTAGCTTGATGGGAATAGCATTGAATCTATAAATTGCTTTGGCCAGTATGGCCATTTTCACAATATTGATTATTTCTATCCATGAGCATGGAAGTTTTTTCCATTTGTGTGTGTCATCTCTTACTTCCTTGAGCAGTGGTTTGTAGTTCTCCTTGAAGAGGTCCTTCCCATCCCTTGTAAGTTGTATTCCTATATATTTTTGTGGCAATTGTGAATGGAAGTTTGCTCATTTTTTGGCTCTTTGCTTGTCTATGAGCCAATCTTTTGTTGGTGTAAAGAAATGCTTGTGATTTTTGCACATTGATTTTGTATCCTGAGACTTTGCTGAAGTTGCTTATCAGCTTAAGGAGTTTTTGAGCTGAGATGATAGGGCTTTCTAAATATACAACCATGTCATCTGAAAACAGAAACAATTTGACTTTCTCTCTTATTTGAATATCCTTTATTTCTTTTTCTTAGCTGATTGCTCTGGCCAGAACTTCCAATACTTTTGTTGAATAAGAGTGTTAACAGCGGACATCCTTGTCTTGTATGCACATTTTTAAACAAGTATTTTCATGGACTTTAAAAAAAATCAGGTGTGAGGTCATAAGGGTTGATTATCTTCCCTTTCTTTTCTTAATTTTTGAAATTTTTGTGAGTACAAAGTAGGTATATATATTAATGGAGTACATAATGTACTTTGATACAGGCATGCAATGTGTAATAATCACACCAGGGTAAATGGGGTATCCATGACCTCAAGCATTTATTTGTTATGTTACAAACAATCCAACTATAACCTCACCCACTTTGTTGAACATAATCTTGTATCATTGCTTAGTTATAAGTTTTATAAAAATAGTTGGCTGAAGAGCCAATCGGTCAGTTATCAAAGACAGTTCAAGTCTAAGTGGCATTGTGCAAAATTCTAGAGACCTCAGGTGCAGAGTCCCGGTCTCAGGTACACTGATAATGGCATGCATAGACTCTCTTGTTCCCTATGTTTCATTGTGTTTTTTATTTCTTTCTTTAAAGTGGCTTGATGGGCTCTTTGAAGAAAGTTGCTCTTCTGCTGCTGTTTTGTTGAGAACTGGACTTGGTGCAGTATTTCAGAAACAGCACTACTGTACATTAGACAGTGGGGCAATTGAGTTCTAGTGTGGCCCTCATCATGCACTCATCATTACACTTTGGGAAGCCCGTCAATAACCCATAATGATACCAGGTTTTCAGTAGTCTAATGAGAAAATGGAACTACACGATCATTAAAAGAATGAGGGCAATTTTAGAATATTAAGTCGAATGAAACAACTAGATTCTATGTTGTCTTCCCCTTTGAACTTCCTTAGAATTATTGAACCTTTATTAGTTTACCTCAAATAGCCAATAATTGTAAGGGTTACTTTTATCGAATGATACTGTATGCTTGACCCAGCTTCCTATGTAAGCAAATAACTCTCTGTCCCAAGGTCATGTAGCCAGTATGTGCTGGGATTTGAATGTAGCATGGTCTGAATCTAAAATCTGTGATCTTCAGTATTCCACATGGCCTATTTTGGGGAATTTGCGGGTACATATTAAGGATTACTGCTTCTGATGACAAACCACCTCCGCCTAGAGCCTCCTTAGCATTCTGTAAGTGGCAAAGATTGCTTCTTTGTAGCCACGAAGTAGCTACATTTCCTCCTAAGTGAGAGGCTGGCAGTGCTGCTGAGTTCAGCCTCTAATGGCTAAGGCCACAGCTGCATCTCATAGTGAGATACTGCTGACTTTACACTGGAACTTTCTTCTCTTCTCTACAGCTCGTTTAAGATCTTCAGTAGGAAGCCCAGTGTCTTTTTTGGAACTTTATCTTTGATTGCAAGATTTATTTCCTCTGACTGCCCACATATTTGAAATCCAGGACCAATTCTATTTGATTAACATTTACTACACCTCTTATTATCAGGATAGGAATAGAAAGTGCAAACGTGAATAAAATAATATTTATGTTCAAGAAGTACAATGTGGCTATTATAGAGATGTAAAATGGACATGTGTTGGAAATTTTAACTTGTTATTAACGAGAGGACCATTGAAATGTTACAACCAATTCAAAGGGAGGAAGCCAAAGAAATACAAACGTGTATGGAGAATCTGGATTTTGAAATGAACTTGCAAATGGATGCCAAACTGCCTTTTCCAATGGAGGGAGATCTATCTCTCCACTGCACATAACTAATTGCTCTATCTATAGACTAGAATCATTTTGCCTTACTATTACGGATCTAACATTTACCAATTTATAAAATAGTTCAAAGATAATAAAAAGCTAGAGTCAGATGATCTGAACCAGTATGTTATAGGCAATACACAGTTTTTTCTGGAAACACAATTTTTTAGTACCTTCAGAACAATAAGATACTAACATGTACTGGGTACCTATTAAACACTATGAGATCCTCCTAGACATGCTGGAAGACATATTAACTAGTACCTAATTTGAGATTAAAAATATAACTTTAAGAAATGCGTTGCAATGTTTAGAGTTACCTTCATAATTACTTGGGGAGGCCGGATGCAGTGGTTCACATCTTTAATCTGAGCACTTTGGGAGGCCAAGGCAGGCAGGTTACCTGAAGTCGGGAGTTTGAGACCAGCCTGGCCAACATGGTGAATCCCCGTCTCTACTAAAAATACAAAAATTAGCCAGGCATGGTGGCACGTGCCTGTAGTCCTAGCTACTAAGGAGGCTGAGGCAGGAGAATCACTAGAACCCAGGAGGTAGGCAGAGGTTGCAGTGAACCAAATTGCATCACTACACTCCAGCCTGGGGGACAGACCAAGACTGTGTCTCGAAAAAATAAATAAACAAATAATTACTTGGGGAGCTAGGATTTATTTATATTTATATCAAAGACTACTTTTCTACCTATGGGATACTATCTCACAAAGAAATCAAGATGTAAGGCAGGGGACAGATGTGTAAATAATAATTATATGCGGTGTGCCATGTCAATGTCTGTCGCACAAGAGGAGCACAAAAAAAATACTCAAAGTGATCTCTTCACTATATGGCCTTTCGTGTGGCATAGATGTAGGGGATTATGTTTTTCTAAAGACTTGAAAATTTTTTTAACTATAATTACTTGTTAGTTTCACCTAACTTTTTGACCTTGGGCTGGGGGCTAGTGGCAAGAGAACAACAGAATTCAGAACACAGAGGCAGTAATTTAGAACATCATCTGCTTAGATAACTTTATTTCATCTATTCAGGCATCATTGTTGTGAGCTTTAAATTTTCATTTTAGACATTTAAGTTGCAACAAGGTGTAAACATTCTCAGAATTATTTTTGAGTTTTTAAAATCATTTTTAAATTTCAATGTAACTTTAGATTGACATAAAAGTTGCAAAGATAGCACAGAATTTCTGCATAACTTTCATCTATGTTCCCCATGGTTAATGTCTTAAAATACAGTGGTACATTTGTCACAACTAAGAAACAGATGCTGACATTTACTATTAGCTAAACTCTGGGCTTCAGTTGGATTTCATCAGAATTTCCATGAGCATCCATTTTGTGCTCCAGAATTCAGTCCAAGGGACCACATTCCATTTATTTTGCATGGTTCCCGAGGCTCCTCTGATACATGACAGTTTCTCTGTCTTTCCTTATCATTTATTACCTTAACAGTATTTAGAAGTACCATCCAGGAACACTGTAGAATACCTCCCCGTCTAGGCTGATCTGTCATTTTTCTTAAGATGAGATTGGAGTCTACATTTTTGGAAGGTATTGCATAGGTAAAGTGCCTTAATTGTCATGTCATATTGTGGGGAGTGGATATATGATATCCACAGGACATCAGTGGTAATGTTAACCTTCATCACACCGTAATTTCTCAGAATTTTTAAGAGTAATTTTGGCTCTTGTTTGGTCGTTTCATCGTAAGTGTGGTGATAGGAAGTTTAGAAGGTGGGTGTCGTTCTATGCTCTGCTAATGGTCTCTACTGTTCATGAGTCAGTGGCTTGGCTTGCTCTACTGTCAATGTCCTTCTCCAAACAGGAAGGGACAAGAAAAACCACCAACCCTGTTAAGTGGTGTTTGGTTTATTCCTGCACAAGCCAGAGCAGGAGGAACATGTTGGCTTCCAGTAATTCACGCAGATGTTCTGCTAAGTCATTCCTCGCCCTCCTGTAGGAAACCATGTAGAGTGTAAGAGCATTTCCTGGGTAAATAATACATGGCCCCTTTGCAATCATGCAAAGCGTCTGTATAAGTTTTGAAATTAAGAGACCCTGCTGGGTCTCAGAGATTCAGTCTCTCCCAGCATTTCAGACTCTCCCAGTGGTCGATGGTAGGTTTAGCAGAAGTCTCTGTTGCCCTCTTTTTGAGAATAAAATGATCACACCGCAGACTCTCTTCCATGAATTCATGTGGTAAAGGTGTTTTCTAAAATACACGTATAATGGACTAAAAATAGCCATCTATTTCTTTTTATGTTTTTTTATTTCTCTCTTCACTTACACAGTCTGTACATAGGCAGTTTTTCTTTATAGAGATGCCAGATTTTAAAGGGAAAAAAATCACTGCATGCATAGATCTTTTCATATAAAGCAAAACTCATTTTTAGATTAGTTTGGGAAGGGATCAAGAACAAAGGAAAATGAAAACAATTCTTTATTTGCTTATTTTCTTGGAGGCTTAAAATGGGATATGCCTACTTTCTTTTAGGAAAGATATTACAGGAAGCAAACTGTCCCACGTTAAAGGAATATGCTTGAACAAATAAAGTGAGTTTGGCATCAGGCTGGCTATCCCCTACACCAGCTTCTCCCAACATGGAGCTCAGGGGAAAGAGGGGCCCATGGATATGCAAATTGCAGATATTTGCGACAGGTGTTACTTCACTGAGTGACACATTTTCCAGTGGTTTCTATAGATGGGATTTTATTGTGTTTGAGGTTTTAAGTGAAGAGTAGGAAGACTTATGGAGATAGAACCATCTAACTCAATCTAAACATTAAAAAAATAGCAAGTCTATTAACTGGTTGAATTCAGTTTCAGTTAGACTAATTTAGAAGGAATTGTCAAAGTACTCTTTGACAATTTAATATCTGCAGAACATTGTAAACCTTAAAATCAATATTGATTTTGATTTTAAGTGTTTGGAAGAGACAAACTCCCAATTAAATATGTTGTTATTAGAAAGGGATCCTGGACTTTATATTTGTTGTAACTCTTACTTTAAAGAAATTGAGTTATAGTTGACATATTAAGTGTAGGTATGTATGTGTGTATATATATATGTCCAATTTAATACATTTGACATATTTCTACACCAATGAAACCATCACTACGATCAAGGAAGGGATTACAAAGAGACATATGAAAGCTTTTCAGAGTGACAAATATGTTCACTGTCTTGATTGTAGTGATGTTTCTTATTCACTTCCCAAATTTTAGGAGCTTTCAAGAGATCTTTCTGATGTCGAATTCTAATTTAACTCTAAATTTATCAGAGACACACTTTGCACAATGTGAATCACTTAAAATTTATTGAGGCTTGTTTTCTTTCTCAGCTTATGGTCAGTCTTTGTAAATGTCCTGTGGATAGTTCAAAAAAATGTATATTCTGGTGTTTGGTGATGGGTTATTCTATAATGTCAAAAAAGTCAAGTTTGTTTATAAATTTGTGCAGTTTTCCTATGTCCTAGGAAAGTCATAAAGTCTACTTATTCTATTTTATATTTCTCCCAAAATAGTTGGGATTATATTATTGGGAAATATATATAATAAAATAAAAATAATAAATAAAATAAGTAATAAAAATAATTGGGATATATTATTGGGAAATATTTTATATTTCCCCAACTATTTTGGGAGAAATTGAGTTATAGTTGACATATTAAGTGCAGGTATGTATGTACGTATATATATATTTCTCCCAACTATTTTGGGAGAAATATAAAAATCTCTTTTTTTTGTGACTTTGTCTTTTTCTTATAGTTCTAGCGGATTTTGCTTTATACATAAGTTATTTTATGTAGCACATATAAATTTTGGATTCTTTTGTACTCCTGACTAATTGACATTTTTATTTTTATGAAATTACCTTATTTATCACTAGCAATATTCTTCGAGACCTACTTTGTAGGATATTAATATAGCTATTACACTTATTTTTAGTGCTAGCATGGTATATTTCTTTCATCCCTTCATTTATTTTTTAAAAATACTTCATTTTTAAAGAGCAGTTTTAGGTTCACAGCAAAACTGAGAAAAAAGCACAGAGCATTTTTGTGTAGACCCTGTCCTGACACATGCATAGACCCCCCACAATATCAACATCCTCCACAACAGTGGCATATGTGTTATAACTGATAAGCCTACATTGACACATCATTATACATTCTATGAATTTGGACAAATGTACAACAGTTAGAGTGTCATACAGAGTAGTTTCAATGCCCTAAAAATTCTCTATGCTCTACCTCTTCATCTCTCCCTCTTCCCTAATTCCAGGAAACAACAATCCTTATACTGTTTCCAAGGTTTTGCTTTTTCCAGAATATCATATAGTTGGAATTATATATCATGTACCTTCTTCAGATTTTCATTTCCATGGTGAAAAAAGACGTGGAACATCTTTTCACATGCTTATTTACTATCTATATTTCTTATTTGGTGAGGTGTCTGTGAAGGTCTTTGACCTACATTTTAATCAGGTATTTGTTTCCACATTGTTGAGTTTTAAGAGTTCTTTGCATATTTTGGATTGCTTGTGAGAAACACCCTCCCCTATCCAAATCCAAAGAATGGACATAGAGGCATGAAGAATAGCAAAAGTGACACTTTTAATAACGGTCTTACAAGATCGGGTGTCTGGTAGGCACGCACATCCAGGGCAGTCACAACAGATAATTTTTCTCCTAGCATCCAAGTCCCTCCCCCAGTTCCTCATTGGGTGAGTACTGTGGGGTTACAATCTTCCTGGATGTCATCTGTTTTATTATTCCCCTTATAAGATTATACCCCATCCTTTTCTCCACTTAAGTTTTGATTTCCCAATAACGAAATTTTCTTCGCTTTTACAGGCTGACCCCTCCTCTATATTCTGTTCACTTATTGTGACTTTCTAGGTACACGAGCCAAGCAGTTTGTTACATTTGCAGGCTGGCTGACAGTAGTTAGATTTATCATGCCTTGAAAGCAGGCTGCTTACAATGTTTTCTCACATTACTGTTCTTTAATCAGATTTGTCTTTTGCAAGTATTTTATCCCAGTCTGTGGCTTATCTTCTCATTCTCTTGTCAATGTCTTCTGCAGAGCAGATATCTTTAATTTTAATGAAATCCAGCTTAACAACATTTTGTCATGGATTGTCTCCTTGATGTCCTACCCAAAAAGTTTTCTCTGAACCAAAGGTCATTTTCATTTTCTCTTTTGGCGTCATCTAGGTGTTTTAGAATTTTGCATTCTACGTTTAGGTCTGTGGATTATCTTGAGTTAATTTTTGTTAAGGGTATTAGGTCTTTATCTCAATTTTGGGGTTTTTGTTTCTGTGCATTTGGATGTCCAGTTGTTCTGGAGTCAATTGTTGAAAAAAACAACGTTTGCTTCGTTGTAGTATCTTTGTTCCTTTGTCAATCATCAGTGGATTATGTTTGTGTGAGTCTATTTCTGGCCTCTCTCTTCTGTTCAGTGGATCTATTTTTCTGTTCTTTCAGCAATACCACAGTGTCTTGATTATTGTAGCTTTAAAGTAAGTCTTGAAGTCAGGTTGCATCAGTCCTCTAAGTTTGTTCTTCTTCTTCAGAATTATGTTGAATATTCTGGGTCTTTTGCCCATCCTTTTTATTTTTAATATCTTTGTATTTTTATAAAGTTTATTTCTTTAGGCAGCATGTAGGTGGCTCCTGCTTTTTTATCCAACTTTACATTTTACCTTTTGACTGTTGTCTTTGACAATTTATATTTAATGTGATTATTGATTTTATTAGGTTTCAATATATCATCTTTCTACCTTTATTTCCTATTTGTCCTCTCTGTTCCTTGTTTCTGTTTCTTCGTTTTCTACTTTCTTTGGAATTAGTTGAGTATTTTTTTATGATTCCATTTTGTCTTCTTTTTGATTGATTAGCTATACTATTTTATTTTAATCATTTTTTAGAATGTGTCTTGAACTTATCACAATCTACCTTCAGGTGATATTATACACTTTATATTGGTATAGACTGTTTGTAATAATTTTCTATTTCTCACTTCCTAATTTTTGTGCTATTGTTCTATATTTTACTTAATAACAAAACTGAGCAAAGGTAAAGGAAAGAAGAAAGGAAGAAAATAAAGAAAGGAAGCCAGAGAAGAAAGAGAGAAAACAAAATAGAAGCGTAATTCCATATCTGCATTTCAGAAATATAACCAGCTCTGAAAAAAAAAAACAGAAGAATTTGATGACACAGTTTACAGGGACAACTGACACGATCTAAGTTAGTTTGGTGGCAAAGCCTGACCTAAGATGCCATGAGGCAAGTTCTAGTCTTCCTTTATCTCTCTAAGTATAATTATTCATATGTTTTTCTATAGAATGTTGTGTCAAAAATTAACCTAACAGGCCTGAACCTGCTACTGTTAGAAAGGCCTGCTTACAAGATTAGCCGCCGACTGGCATCTGGAAACTTGGATTTTAGGAGGGTCACTACCATTCCTTAAGATATAAGAGTGACTCACTGTTCCTAAACAGTTCATACAAACAATGTGGTTTATGCTGAAAACTTGTTTTACTTCTGGAAGTCTGGAGTCTTGGTAAGTTCTAGGCAGAGTGTATTTATGTGCCTAGTCCCCAGTAAAAACACAGAGTACTGAGTCCCTAATGACCTTTTCTGGCAGACAACACTTCACATCGCTTGCAACAACTTGTTGCCAGAGAAATTAAGCACATCCTGTGTGACTCCACTGGGAGAGGGCTCTTGGAATCTTATGGCTGGTTTCCTCTGGATTTCACTGCATTAACCTGTTCCCCTTTGCTGAATTTGCATTGTATCCTTTTGTGGTAATAAATCATAGCAAGGAATATGAATATATACTGAGTCTCACGGGTCTTCCTAGCAAATCACCAGATCTGGAAGTGGTCTTGGGGACCTGAACACAAGACTGAATGTAATTGATTATGGGCTGTTGCTCCAAAACCTGCTGGGATTGCTGTACAGCATGTGCTACACAGCATAGTTGTGTATCTTCTCTAAAATCCCCAAATTCTGAATTTCAAAACACATCTAACTTGTGATTTTGGATAAAGAAATGTAGAACTATGTTTGCAAACAAATAGATGAGAGGATGTGAATTGTTGCCCAGGCACAATGACTCATACCTTTGAGAGGCTGCAGCGAGGAGATCGAGACCATACTGGCTAACATGGTGAAACCCCGTCTCTACTAAAAATACTAAGAATTAGCCAGATGTGGTGGCAAGCACCTGCAATCCCAGCGACTTGTGAGACTGAGGCAGGAGAATCGCTTGAACCCAGGGGGTGGATGTCACAGTGAGCCAAGATTGCGCCACTGCACTCCAGCCGGGCGACAGCACGAGAATCCGGTTCAAAAAAAGAGAGAAAGAAAGAGAGAATGTGAATTGTTTGCAGAAATAAGGAGTGGAGGTTTTTCATTGATTACTGATCCTTTCCAGGTCGGATAAAGGATGATACTTTAGATCAGGATGATGATGATAAAGATGATAGCAGTAGTAATAATAATAATAATAGTCATAATAGTTAACATTTCACTTCTCAAGCTTAGAAACTATTTACAACCTCCACTATAATTCTTTGAAGTAAATATTAATTTTCATTTTTTGTTGAAAATAAACTGAAGCTCAAAGAAGTTTTGCAACTTGCCCAATATCAACAAGTTCACAAGAGCTGGAGACCAGATTCAAACTCAAGTTCATGCAGCTAAATGCAGGAGCTCTGTGCAATGCCACAAAAAGAGAATGCTTTGTAGATCACCCATTTTTCTATTTTCTATCAGCTCTATCAGCTCTGTGCACAGATTCACTCTAGGATTTTCACTAGTCTGTGCCTCAGACTTATTTGCAAAATATCATGCAGAACTATCTGCCTCTCTCATCTAGCACTGCTGGTTGGCAGAAGAAAAGGTGCTTTTGTTTTCCTTCCATGAGCTTTTGTTCCTTTACTGTTTAATCTCTTATATATTGATGATCTTTCATGACAGTGATTTTGTATTAAATACTTTTTTGAGTGCAGATAAAGACAAACTTTGTTAGTCTCACTCTATATTAAAAGAAACCCAGTCAAAGAGGAAAGAAAAAAATATAAGGAAGTCAGAATGGAATGTAGAACTTGGATCTTAAGAAAGACAAGGACTAGGTAGGCCAAAGAGGTGGGTCTGACATTTAATTTATCTGCATGTAGCATGTACTGAATGTCCCAGGGTCAAAGCTCTCTGAGAAAACTCTACTGGGAAGGTCATTTGCAGTCAGTAGCAAAATATAACACAGGACATATAGGGTAAGGCTCACAGAAGAAAGAAGACTAAAGCAAGTGTCAAGGGGTCTAGGTCCCATCAATATACTTCCGTTTCCTTATGATGCAACATTGAGCTCACTGCTTAGCTTTACTGAGTCACAGTCACCACTGAAAATACAAGATGGTTCAAAATTACCCTCAAAGTTCCCTTTAACACAAAATTCTCTGATCCTTCAACATACATCTTCTGAGTGAAAATAGGTGCCACAAGAGTCATGTGAGGAAGAAAAGAACTATTCTATCAGTTAAGTATTCACACTAAAGAACTATTTCAAGACTAAGTCAGTATCTCTGCCCCCACATCATATACTAAGACTTGTGTTTACCTTAAAATGTCCTCTCACCTGCATGAGATTTCAGAGGTTTTTGAGAGAACAATGTCAGAGTCATTGTGTTCTAGGGTCCAGCAGGTTCTATGTGATTTAATTTCATATTTATTTTTGGTCAATAAATAATTTTGCCCTTATTATAAACAAATGGGGTAATATTTCAACATTTAATATTACATAGTACTTTTTGTTTCATGACTGCACTCGAGATTATACCAAAAGACACACAAGGAAATATAGTATAGCTGAGAAAGCTGTGTACTTCGACCAAAAAAAAGACTGACTTGGAGGCTCACAATACCATTGACTATGTGACGTCAGGAGGTAACCTACCTCCCCGGGTGACTGTGCTCCTAAGTGAAGTGAGAGTTGAATGGCCATCTCTGCCTTTCTCACTGAGCGATTGAGATGAATGAAGTAGTATGCTACCTGGAACCCACACATAAGTGTAGCCCACTGGGTGGGTCCCAGGAGGTTAAATTTACATGTCTTCCATCAAATACTGCTCCACAAAAACTTGTAAGGACAGGAATTATCACCACATTCATGTTTCATGTTTCTGCCCAGCAGGTTATGTTTTAGTTTGAGCACCAAACTGGAAGCAAAAGTCCAGAATAGTCATCCAAGTCATGACTCTAGGATGTATTAATAACATTGATAATAATGGCAGGTTAAATGTATTGAATGTTCATGATGAACGCTCTGATGCTTAGTACTTTTGCTATGTTAAGTCTTTTAACCTATTGTAGTAACCTATGAGGTAAGTACTACTATTATCTGCACTGAACAGATGTTTACTTCTAGAATACCCAAGATCCAATTCTATATAAAGCAGGCAGCCAATATCATAGCAGAAACAGACAGGGGAACCAGCCATCTTTGGAAACATATGGCAAACTTGACACTTATAGAAAATTTCAAGCATTGACAGTTTCTACAGTTCTATAAACTGTTCTCATATTAAACAGCTAAATCCCAGGGAAAAGAGAACAGACAAAAAGGAAAATTTTAGATAGGATGCTAGTTTTAGACAGCAGCTATTCTCTTGGTCTTTCTTGTTAAAAGTTATTATTATCTTTTTATTTAGGAGTAAATGAATATCCATATCAGAACTTCACTATAGAAAACCATTTTATGGCTATCAATTAATTATGTAATAAAATATGTGTAGGTCTTAGTGCCAAATGTGGCCAAATGTGCGTTTGGTTCCCCTTGGTGAATCCTTTATTTTTTTTGAGATGGAGTCTCACTGCGATCTCGGTTCACTGCAACCTCTGCCTCCTGGGTTCAAGCAATTCTCCTGTCGGAGTCTCCTCAGTAGCTGAGATTACAGGCATGCACCATGACGCCTGGCTAATTTTTTGTATTTTTGGTATCAATGGGGTTTCACCATGTTGGTCAGACTGGTCTCAAACTCCCGACCTCATGACCCACCCGCATCGGCCTCCCAAAGTGCTGGGATTACAGGCGTGAGCCACCTCTCCCGGCCTCCCCTTGGTGAATCTTTTAGCTATCTTTGCACAGTTCCGGTTCAAGATCTTCACCTAAGATATAGATCAGATGTTGCAAACATTTTTATAAGGGGGCAGATAGTAAACATGTTCAGCTTTCCAGATTGTAGTCTCTCTCACAACTACTCGATATTCCAGGATAACAAGAAATCACCTAGAGGCACTATATATAAATTGGCATAGCTGTGTTACAACAAAATTTTATTTGCAAAAATAGTCAGCAGGTCATTTGCCCACCCCTGTTATATGCCTGGGTATTTTTATTTGGTAGTGTGCAACTCATCTTATTTTATTTGGGACTTTATCAGGTTTAGCACTTGAAATTCCAATGTCCCTGAAATCCCTCATTCCAATCTGGGAAGCTTGTTTATCATAGACTATTAGGTGGCTTTTATTTGTAATTTACAATAGTCTTGAAACATTAAACACACCAAGTATGATAAGAATCACCCACTCTCCCTTGAAATTGCTTTGGCTAAACTTTTATCTGTCAGCATAAAGTTATACATGACAAATATATTTTGTAAACTCTCAAGTGTTACGCACAAACAAAGCAATGGTGCTAGATCACAATTTTCCTTTTCTACATCTGCTTCCATAGAGGAACTTCTCTCTCCCTCTCACAATTTGCCCTGTCTTTAGACAAAGCTACAGACTGAGTGTTGGAAGGTGTCTGAACATCTCAAGAGATTAAAGTCAAGTTATAATAGAATTCTCATTCTTGGACTAATTATTACCATGTTCAAGTGAGCCCCAGAGAATCCACTGAATTTCAGTTGATAAACCAAAGAGAATCTTTAGGGACTGATGTAGTACAGCACAGGCAACCTCAAACAGAACACTAATTGAATGTTCTCTTGCACCTTCAGCTAGCTCCTGTGTGGATTTTCAGAATGAAATCTTAGGAATTACTGAAACCATCAGCATGTTATTTCTTTTTTTTTTGAGACAGTTTTGCTGTTGTTACCCAGACTGGAGTGCAATGGCATGATCTTGGCTCACTGCAACCTCCACTTCCTGGGTTCAAGCAATTCTCCTGCCTCAGCCTCCCAAGTAGCTGGGACTACAGGTGTGCACCACCATGCCCAGCTAATTTTTGTATTTTTAGTAGAGATGGGGTTTCACCTTGTTAACCAGGATGGTCTCAATCTCTTGACCTCATGATCCACCCACCTCAACCTTCCAAAGTGCTGGGATTATAGGCATGAGCCACTGCGCCTGGCCTAGCATGTTATTTCTCTACTGTCAGAAAGGCCCCAGCACAGCGGACCTGCAAAGAATAAGAAGTTTGTGGTACTTAGAATCAGAAAATTGGCACCTACCATTGCTACCCACTGTAGCCTTGGACAAATCCCCAAAGCCTTGAGGACTCCATATCTTCATCTTTCAAACAGTAATAACACCAAGCACTTCATAAAGTTGTGATGATAGTCAAAGATGATGGTCCATGGAATGCGAATTTGCCAGAATACATTCTTGTACAAACGCCTTGGCTTTAGATGATGCCAGAGTCTCTTGTGAGATTGCATATCCAGGGGACCTAACCCTGTCTTGGTGAGTCTTAAAAGGCATCCTAAAAATAACTACTTTTTCTTGTTAAAGAAAAAGTTAAAAGCTAAAGGATGATTAATGTTTATTTAAATAAAGGAAAAGGGAAAGAGAGGCACAAGTGGGTTTGGAAGATGGAAAAACCTTTGTGAAGACACAGTGATGAAAGAAAGCTAACACAAGAACACACAGACACACACACACAGAGAGAGAGAGAGAGACAGAGAGAGAGAGAGAGAGAGAGAGAGAGAGAGAGAGAGAAAGTTAAATGAAGTAAAAGAAATCACATAAACCAGAGAAGAAGGGACCCAAGGGGCAGAATAGAGAGAGTCCTGCCCAGATCACACAGAAGAGATAAAAGATTCTAATTTTAAAGCATATTGGATTTCAAATGTTGATATTTACTGCTTCTTAGCCACTCAATATCCATTTACCTTACTTCCAAAAACTGCTTCCAATACCTTTCTGAGGATGATTCCTACATCTACATTCATAGACTCTCAGGCCCTGTGCTTCTGATGGCATTGGTTCCACCCCTAGCTACAGGGGAGGATGAGCAGCTTGCGCTTTGCTCATTACTGCCCTTAGATCTGGGGAAGAAGGTCCTATCGTGCACCCTGTGCTCAGAGGGACTGGCTTTGCCCTTCTTCTATCATATTCATCTCCACGGTGTAGAGCACCCACTGGGCTAAGCTGTTGAGCCCAACTGGGGCCCCCACTTCCTGTTATAGTAGATGTTCTATATCTAGGTGTCTAGGCTTTCAAAATGACCTACCTAAACATCCTCACCTGCTTACAAGCAATGTAGTGGTCTCTTCCCACTTCTGAAGGCAAATCCTTCAGCTAGCATGCTTACACTTGGCTCAGGAGTGGGCAAGAAGTGGTTTTTTGTGTGTGTGGACCAAGCATCGTTGTGAAGGTAGGGTTGTCCACATATGTGCATGTGAGGCCCCTCCTGCTATAGAGTAGAGCCCAGGGAAGGAAAAAGAATGAGTCTGGCTTTGTGATGCTGCATTCTAGAGCAAGACCCCAAACAGTCTGGGAGTTCTAAATGCAAAATGTTATTATGAAGCTATATTGCCAAGGTAAGAAAATAGGAGATATTTTACTTTACAGATAATTTAATTTATAACATTAAAATATTTAAACATATGGTATATAGGCCTCCAACTATAATCTTGCTCTGGACCACCCTAAGAGTTAGGAGTGGGACGAGCCTGGCCAATCAAAGCAGAACGATGAGGGTCCCCGAGCAGCAGCATCACTCTTGTCACTATGTGGCATCTGAGAAGGAATCAGAATTACTTATGCAGGAATGGGTTTTGAAAAGTAGAGAAAAAGCAAGGCCTAGCCATTGACCTCTTGATCAATTAGCAGTTAAACACAGTTTGATTCCTAAACTTTTTCAGTTAGGTAATCTAATATATTTCAGGTAAAATGCCTCAGTTTGGGCTGAGATTTCCATCACTTCTGTTAATCAATGCACAGTAGCAAATAAAAAAACTTAATAATAGATTATTTTTAATCTACTCCTTTTAATCCAAAAAAGGGATTCCATCTCACCCATTCATTATTTTTTACCTCTATCCAGACATTAATTTACTGAGATACTAACGGCTATGCACAGGAGGCAAGATAGCGTAATTATTAGGGAGACATCAGATAAATCCTAAAGACTCATGACTTGGTCACACTGAAGCCAATTGGATGTTCTTGTCTGGGATTTAGATCCCTGAAGAAGTGTCCCTGTCCCATATAGTGACAGTTGAGGTATTATTCAGGGTGCTATGGTGGCATCAAGAATCCTACAATGATCATGTTTATGTCTATTGATGGTGCTGCTGGCAGAGATGTATTGACCAGACAGTCCCTGTAAAGGAAGCTACCTAGACTGTATTTCCTATTGTCTGGTCTCTCATCTTAGTTTATTCTCTAAGCTTAGTTCTTCAGCTTTGCATAAATTCTGGGAGTTACTGGGTCTCCTCCTAAAACAGCCTTCCTGTGGCAAAATTGGACTTTACTGTATACAACCAAGCATCCTTCCAGACACAGACGTCTACTGTGTGAGATGCAGGAGTGTCTTAAAGGCCATATCCCCTAAGGCACGTAGTAGAGGCTAGATATCAGCAATAGTATGGGATTGACTGTTGGATTTAGTTGGGACTGAAGATAATTTTAAAATTATTTATATTAAAGAACAGGATTCTGGAAGCCACATTCAAATAAATATTTTCTGTTGATGAAATAATTAAATGTCTGCATGTGGTCAACAGGAAAAAAAAAGTGTCCACTGAGGGCCAGGGTGGAGGCCATGATATCACTAAAATTAAAAGGTTTGGTGGGCATAGAGTCTTCAAGGAAGGCAGAATGAGGCTGCTGCCTTTGATACCACTGGGCAGTATAAACAAAGAAGAAAAGTAGGCTTATACTTCTGAAGTTTTGATTCACACATTATATAACCTTTTGGTATTGACTTCTTTTTTTCACAGCATAATATTTTCAGAAATTAATTCATGTTCATGCATGTAACTATTGTTTATAACCTTTTAGTGCTGAGCAGTAGCATTCCATGGTATGGATGTACCATGTATGTGTAATCATTTTTCCACTAAAGGATATCTGGATTCTTTGCAGTTTGGGGCTGCGACAAGTAAAGCTGCTATATTTGTTTATATGCAAATTCTCTGTGAATGTAAGATTTATTTCTCTATGATAAATCCTTAGGAAAACAAATATTGGGTCATATAACAGTTGCAGATTTTGTTTTTTAAGAAACCACCAAAAAGTGTTTTCCAGGAGAGCAGTGTCATTATGCCATTGTACATTTCGAGCAGCAGTATACGATCGATCTAGTTTCTCTGCATCCTTACTAGCATGTGGTGTTGATGCTATTTTTTAGTTTAGACATTCCATGTGGTGTGTAGTAATATCTCACCGTGGCTTTAATATGCATTTTCTTAATGGCTAATGACATTGTTCAGTTACTTTGTCAGCTGTATATCCTTTTCACTGAAATGTCTCACTATGTTTTTTCCCCATTTTCTAGTTGGATTGTTTATTCGTTTCACTGCTGAACTTTGAGAATTCCTTATATATTCTAGATACTTTTTGTTCACATATGTGGTATGCAAATACTTTCTCCCACTCTTTCTCTAAGAGGAATGGAATCTTGTAGATCAAAAATTTTCAATTTCAATGAAGTCCAGTTTAAAAAGTTTTCCTTTTATGAATCATGGTTATGGTGCTAAGCCTGAGATTTTTTTTGTTTGGGCCTAGATAGCAATGATTTTCTTCTATGTTGTTGTTTAGTAATTTCATAGTTTGTATTTCAATCTGTGATCCATTTCAACTTAAGTTTTATGTACGGTGTGAGGTTTACAAAATGGTTCTTTTTTTCTCCCCCCAAGAATGTTCAATTGCTTCATCATGATTTGTTGAACAAGCTGTCCATAAATTTGCTTTTGGACTTTTGTCAAAAATGGATAGAATTTGTTTCTGGGTTGCCTTTTAGTTTATTTAATCTATATGTCCGTCCTTTTACTGATGTTGTACAGTTTTTTCTCCTGTTTTATACTGTCTTGGATGCACTGATTTCTCCTCCTTTATCCTTCTTTATCAAAATTTTGCTTTAGCTGTTGCTATGTCTCTCCATTCTTAGGTCTTTGATTTATTGCATTAGTGTTGTTTTCATTTTTAGCATTCATATCTTATCCATATGTTGTTAGATTTATATCTAAGAATATCATTTTTAGATACTATAAATTACATGGTATTTTTAATTTTGGCATTCATATTTTCATTGTGAGTATGAAAAAATATAATTGATTTTCTAATGTTTTTTGTGTACCCTACAATGCTGCTGAACTCATTAGTTTATAAGTTTTTTTGTAGATATTTTAGGGTTTTCTAAATAGATAGTCATGTCATTTTTAAAGAGGGACAGTTTTATTTCTTCCTTACTGATTGGTATACTTTTCATTTCCTTTTCTTGATTTAATTGTGCTTGATAGAACTTTCAGAGTGATGTTGAACAAGAGTTTTGTGAGCTGACATCTTTGTTTTGTTCCCATAGTAAGAGGAAAGCATTTAATCTTCTCTTATTAATTATAATGTTAGCTGTAGGTTTTCTGGTGGATGCTTTTATCAAGGTGAGAAAGTTTCTATTTCTATATTTGTGAGTTCTTTTTAAAAACCCAGAACAGGTGTTGAATTTTGTTAAGTGATTTTTCTGCATGAAATGATACAATTATGTAAATTACTTCTTTAACTTTTTTATATGCTGGATTTCATTTATGGTTTTCTATATATTGAGCTAGGCCTGCATCTCTGAAAAAAATTCTGTTTGGATATGGCATATGATTCTTTGTATATATTGTTGAATTCTGTCTGCAAATATTTGGCTAATGATCTTGCATCTGTGTTTATGAGGAGCATTATTCTACAGTTTTCTTTCTTCTCTCCTTCTCCTCTTTTTTCTCCCTTTCCCTGCCCCTCTTTTTTGTTTTATATATAGTTTGTCTAGTTTAGTTTCAAGGTAATACAAGTTTCAAAAAATGAACCTACTGCTAGTTTCTGGAAAAGATTGTATAGAATCAGATTTCATTTTTTTTAAATCTGTGGTAACATTCTCTGGTAAAACAATTTTGACCATGAGATTTTTTGGGGGGGATGTTTTAATATTATCAATTCAATTTTCTTGTTCATTATAAGGCTATTCAAATAATCTATTTCAAATTAGGTGAAGAATGTTAGTTTCTGTAATTTAAGGAATTAAACAATTTTATCTATGTTATCAAATTTATCTGGATAGAGTTGTCTATAGTATTCATAATCCTTTTGTTGTGTGAAGGCATAGTAATGCTATCCTCTGTGTTATTCCTAATATTGGTAATTTGTGTCTTCTATTTTTCTTTCTTAGACTTACTTAAAGGTTTGTCAATTTTATTGATCTTCTCAAAAAAACAGATCTTTGTTTTATTAATTTTCTCTATTATTTTTCTGTTTTTGATTTCATTGATTTCTGATTTTTTCTTTCCTCCTTTCTTTTCCTCGCTTTGGGTGTGTGTTGACCTTCATTTTCTCTTTAGGTGGAAGTATTTAGCTTATTCATTTGAGACTTGTTTCTCTTTTCTTGTCTTTGGTCTAAATTGAAAGTTTTTACAAAATTTTTTGTGAGTACATAGTAGGTGTGTGTATACATATATGGGGTATATGAGATGTTTTGATAAGCGCATGTAATGTGAAATAAGCACATCATGGAGAATGAGAAATCCATTCCCTCAAATATGTATCCTTTGTGT
The DNA here is from genome assembly GCA_963573925.1 of Callimico goeldii. Classification (NCBI taxonomy): domain Eukaryota; kingdom Metazoa; phylum Chordata; class Mammalia; order Primates; family Cebidae; genus Callimico; species Callimico goeldii. The sequence goes on along the minus strand of CAUYOR010058715.1, from coordinate 3,996 downwards.
TACAAACAATTCAATTATACTGTTTAAGTTACTTTAAAATACCCAATTAAGTTATCATTCACTATAGTCACCCTGTTATGCTATCAAATAGGTCTTTCTATCTCTTGGTACCCATTAAATAGCACCTCCTCTCAACCCTCCCACTAGCCTTCTCAGCCTCTGTAAACATCCTTCTACTCTCCATACCCAAGAGTTCAGTTGATTTAATTTTTAGATTCCACAAATTAGTGAGAGCATTTGAAATTTGTCTTTCTGTGCCTGACTTATTTCACGTAACATAACAATCTCAGTTCCATTCATGGTGTTGCAAATGACTAGATCTCATTTTTTGTTTATCGCTGAATATTACTCTATTGTGTATAAGTACCACATTTTCTTTATCCATTCATCTGTTGACGGACCCGTAGATTACTTCCAAATCTTGGCTATTGTAAATAAACAGTGCCACAACAAACATAGGAGTGCAGACATCTCTTCGATATACTGATTTCCTTTCTTTTCCACATACACCTACCAGTGGGATTGCTAGATTATATGGTAGTCCAATTTTTAGGTTTTTGAGGAACTTCCACACTGTTCTCTACAGTCGTTGTACTAATGTATGTTCCCATGAACAGTTTACAAGAGTACCCTTTTCTCCACATCTTTTCCAGAGTTTGTTTTGTCTGTTGAGATCGAGACCATCCTGGTCAACATGGCGAAACCCCATCTCTACTAAAAACACAAAAAAATTAGCTGGGCGTGGTGGTGTGTGCCTGTAATCCCAGCTACTCAGGAGGCTGAGGCAGGAGAATTGCCTGAACCCAGGAGGTGGAGGTTGTGGTGAGCGGAGATAGTGCCATTGCACTCCAGCCTGGGTAACAAGATCGAAACTCCATCTCAAAAAAAAAAAAAAAGTCATTTTAGCTAGGGCGAGATGGTATCTCAATGTAGTTTTGATTTTCATTTATCTGATGATCAACGATATTGAGTACCTTTTCTTATGCCTGTTTGCCATTTGTATGCCTTCTCTTGAGATATGCCTATTAAAAATTTTGCCTATCTTTTTGATTGGATTATTATATTTTTTCCTATAGAGTTCTTTGAGCTCCTTAAATATTCTGGTTATTAATCCCTTGTCAAATGTGTACTTTGCAAATATTTGCTCCCATTCTGTGGATTGTTTCTTCATTTTGTTGATGTATCATTTGCTGTGGAGATCAAATGATCTCCACATTTTAATTTTATGCAGATTTTAATTTGATGCGATCCTATTTACCCATTTTTGTTTTGGTTGCCTATACTTATAGGGTATCAGTCAAGAAATCTTTGCCCAGATCAATGTCCTGGAGACTTTTCCCAATGTTTTCTTGTAGTAGTTTCATAGTTTAAGTCTTAAATATGTCTTTAATACATCTTGACTTGATTTCTGCATATGACTAGATAGGGTCTACTTCATTCTTCTGAATATGGATATCCAGTTTTCCCAGCACCATTGATTGAAGAGATTTTCCTTTCCTCAGTATGTGTTTCTTGCATTTTTGTCAAAAATGAATTCACTGTACATTCGTGAATTTGTTTCTGGGTTCTCTATTCTGTTCCATTGGTCTGTGTGTCTGTTTTTATGCCAGTACCATGCTCTTTTGGTTACTATAGCTCTGTAGTATAATTTGAAGTAACATAAAGTGATTCCTCCAGTTTTGTTATTTTTTCTTAGGACAGTTTTGGCTAAACTGGGCCTTTTGTGCTTTGATGTAAATTTTAGGATTATTTTTTATATTTCTGTAAAGAATGTAATTGGTATTTTGATAGGGATTACATTGAATCTGTAGATTGTTTTGGGTAGTATAGATATTTTAACAATATCGATTCTTCCAATCCATGAATACAAATTATTTTCCTATTTTTTGGTGTCCTCTCCTCCTCAATTTCTTTAATCAGTGTTTTATAGTTTTCATTATAGAGATCTTTCACTTCCTTGGTTAATTCCTAGATATGTTATTTTTAGCTATTGCAAATAGAGTTAGTTTTTGATTTGTTTTTCAGTTTGTTTGCTTGAAATATAGAAATACTACTGATTTTTGTATGTTAATATTATATCCCGAAAATGTACTAAATTTGCTTATGAGTTCTTATAGTTTTTATGTGGAGAGTTTAGGTTTTTCCAAATATAACATCATATCTTCTGCAAACAAGCCTAATTTTACTCCTTTATAATTTGTATGCCCTTTATATTCTCTGGTCTGATTGCTCTAGCTAGGATTTCCAGGACTTATATAGAATAACATAGTGAAAGCTGGCATCCTTGCTGTGTTCCAGATCTCAGAGAAAAGGCTTTCAGTTTTTCCCAATTTAGTATGATACTAGCTTTGGGTCTGTCATACATGGCTTTTATTATTGTTGAGGTATATTCTTCTATCCCCAGTTTTTCGAAAGTTTTTATTATGAAGGGATATTACATCTTATTAAATGCCTTTTCAGCATCAATTGAAATGATAATATGACCTTTATTTTTCATTTTGTTGATATGATGTATCACATCAATTTGCATATCTTGAACCATTCTTCCATCTCTGGAATAAGTCTCACTTGTTCATGATGAATGATTTTTCTAATGTATTGCTGAATTTGGTTTGCTAATATGTTGTTGAGTATTTCTACATCAAAATTCATCAGGGATATTGGCCTGTAGTTTTGTTTTTATGAAGTGTCTTTGGTTTTGGTATCAGAGTAATACTGGCCTCATAGAATGAGTTTGGAAATATTCCCTTCTCCCCTATTTTTACAAATAGTAGGATTGGTATTTGTTCTTTAAATGTTTGTTAGAATTCAGCATGGAAGCCATCAGGTCCTAGGCTTTTCTTTCCTGGAGACATTTTATTATGCATCCAATCTCAGTACTCATTATTGATTTGTTTAGGTTTTAGATTTCTTCATGGTTTAATTTTGGTAGTTTGTATGTTTCTGGGAATTCGAAAATTTCTTCCAGGTTTTCCAATTTATTGCCATGTAGTTGCTCACAGTAGCCACTAATAATCCTTTTAATTTCTATAGTATCAGTTGTAATGTCTTCTTTCTCTTTTTCTTTTTTTTTTTGAGACGGAGTTTCGCTCTTGTTACCCAGGCTGGAGTGCAATGGTGCGATCTCGGCTCACCGCAACCTCCGCCTCCTGGGTTCAGGCAGTTCTCCTGCCTCAGCCTCCCGAGTAGCTGGGATTACAAGCACGCACCACTGTGCCCAGCTAATTTTTTGTATTTTTAGTAGAGACGGGGTTTCACCATGTTGACCAGGATGGTCTTGATGTCTCGACCTCGTGATCCACCCGTCTCGGCCTCCCAAAGTGCTGGGATTACAGGCTTGAGTCACCGCACCCGGCCAATGTCTTCTTTTTCATTTCCAATTCTATTGATTTAGACCTCCTTTCTTTATTTCTTAGTCAGCCTGGCTAAAGCTTTGTCCACTTTGATTGTATTTTCTGTCCCTTCAGTGCCTCTTTCAGCAACATGAAGTTAAAACCAGATACTGAGGCCGGGCGCAGTGGCTCACGCCTGTAATCCCAGCACTTTGGGAGGCCGAGATGGGTGGATCACGAGGTTGAGAGATCAAGACCATCCTGGTCAACATGGTGAAACCCCGTCTGTACTAAAAATACAAAAAATTAGCTGGGCACGGTGGCGCGTGCCTGTAATCCCAGTTACTTGGGAGGCTGAGGCAGGAGAACTGCCTGAACCCAGGAGGCAGGGGTTGCAGTGAGCCAAGATCGTGCCATTGCACTCCAGACTGGGTAACAAGAGCGAACTCCGTCTCAAAAAAAAAAAAAAAGAAACAGATACTATAAGTACTCACCTGATTTTGGTTCATATAAAGGTTTTTTGTTTTTTTTTTTTCCTGTGAAGATATTTGTTATCTCGGTATCCTTGCCAGGAACGGGACCAGGAAGCAAGGGGGTGGTCAATAGAGCTTTCTGTTTTGCTATCTTAATCTGCCTCCTCCCTCTTTTCTAATGTATACATTTA
>CAUYOR010058714.1:0-22717 GCA_963573925.1 Callimico goeldii | reverse complement strand
CACGGGGCCTCTGGGGAGGGGCAGGTGAGCACGGGGGCCTCTGGGGAGGGGCAGGTGAGCACGGGGGGGCCTCTCGGGAGGGGCAGGTGAGCACGGGGGGGCCTCTGGGGAGGGGCAGGTGAGCACGGGGGCCTCTGGGGAGGGGCAGGTGAGCACGGGGGGGGTCTCTGGGGAGGGGCAGGTGAGCACGGGGGCCTCTGGGGAGGGGCAGGTGAGCACGGGGGCCTCTGGGGAGGGCAGGTGAGCGGGAGGGCCTTCAGGGGGGTTAGGTGAGTGGGGGCCTTCAGCGGGGTCAGGTGAGTGGGGGGCCTTCGGGGTGGGGTCAGGTGAGTGGACCCACCTAGGCTATGCCAGTATCAGCTCTGCACGGAGGCTATGGGAGGGGTTATGGGGAGCAATGACAATGACTCATTAAAAGCGGAGGGGCCTGGGGACAGCGGAACCTGGTACTGACCCTGGAGGGCCACAGCAGGGGTGGCCTCCATCAGGTTCAGCTGGAAACTGGATACCTGGGCCAGCCCTCGAGCAGCTGGTGTCTGTTAAGCTGTGTGGATGGGGAGCAGAGCTGGGCACACAGTGGTGGGAGTTGGGGCTGGGGGTGCCCTCCCCTGTGTCTGCCCAGCCCGCAGCAACCAGGCGAGGGTGCAGCTGAGGGGCCACCCCAGGTCCTGCTTCCTGCGCCTCCCTGGGGCTTAGTGACAGGGTCATGTCCTGTTGGGGTCCAAATCTCACCCCCTCCGACGGCCTTGCGGCGGCCCTGCCCTTCCTCACCTTGGGGGGCTCAACCCTTGCTGTTTGGGATGGTTTTGGGTGGGGTCTCTGTGGCGGGTGTTCAGAGCTACCACTCTGCGGGGCCTCTGCCTGTCCCTGCCTCAGGCCCAGTGGGACTGTGTGAACCCCAAGTATAAGCAGAAGAGACGAAATTATAAGAACTCGGGAGTGGTTGTCCTGGCTGACCTGAAGGTGAGAGGCGGCCATGCCCGCAGCTTCCCCACCCACGGGAGGGGCCTCCACTGCCCCCAGTTGTTGGATGGGCCCTAGCATGTTTGGGGAGGAGCTGAGAGACAGGGAAGGACGAGGCTGGGGAGATAGGATAGGGTAGAGGAAGGAGGGAGGTCTGGATCCCGGCGATGCCGGCCTCAGTGTCCCTGGTGGGGTGGCGTCCTCGGAGGCCTTGCCGACACTGCTGGCCGAAAGTTCCACAGGGTCTACTCCTTCCTGGACTACATCATGGGCGGCTGCCAGATCCACTTCACCGTGAGTCCACGGCCCCGCCCTGTGCTGGGCACCCCCACTGCCCTGAGAAGCAACCGGGCCAGACATGTGGAGTCCCGCAGCTCCCGAGGGGCCCGGCCCGGGGGGTGAAAGGGCCCTGGTGTCTCCCCGTGGGCCAAGGGGTCGTTGCTTCTGTGCAGGCGAATTAATGGGCTTGGGGTTCAAGAGCCAGCCTGAAGCCCCCTTTGGGAGGTGACATCACTAGGGCTTACCTTCCACAAACATAGTTAACAACAGACAAAACGGGAACAAAGAGAAGCCGGAGTGAGCATGTGGGTGAACCAGCCACAGGCTGTAACGTGAGGTAGAACCCAGCACAGACCCTGTGTCACCCACAGATATGCAGGCCCCACATCATACCATGTCACCCACAGATGTCACCCCTGCGTCACCCCCGCGTCACCCCCACAACACCCGAAGATGTGCAGACCCCATGTCACCCCATCACCCACAGATGTGGAGGCCCCCATATCACCCACAGATGTGTCACCCCTGCATTACTCCTGCAGATGTGCAGGCCCCATGTCACCCCCACATCACCCACAGATGTGGAGACCCCCATGTCACCCACAGATGTGTCACCCCTGCATTACCCCTGCAGATGTGCAGGCCCCATGTCACCCTCGAGTCACCTGTGTCACCTGAATGTCATTTGCAGATGCTCAGACCCACACATCACTTGTGTGCCACCAGAAGCTAAGCAGACCCCCGTGTCACCTGTGTGTCATTTGCAGAACTGCAGACCCCTGTGTCACCCACCTGTCACCCACAGATACCAGACCCCCGTGTCACCTGTGTGTTTGCAGAACTGCAGACCCCTGTGTCTGTCACCCACCTGTCACCCACAGATACCAGACCCCCGTGTCACCTGTGTGTTGTTTGCAGATGCTCTGGTTCCTGTTTTGTTGAGGGAGCCCCAGAATGGCTTTGTGAGAAGCCAGCTTGTGGGAGGTGTGGAGGGGTCAGCCCAGGCTGGGTCCTCTCAAGCCCTGCGAGGGGAGGGTGGCAGAGGGGTCGGGTGGCTGCTAAGAGGGAGGGGCGGGCCCCCACAAGGCCAGGGTGATCCCGGTGGGGCATCCTCCTGGGGATTCAGAGAGCCTAGGGCTTGGCAGGTTTTGGGGAGACCCCTCCTGGCCCTGTGTAGTGGGGGGACAGCCCCATCCACGCATGCAGCCCCTGACCCCAAGTCCTGGCGGGTTTGGGTGAGGTCTCTCTACCTGTCGGGAGCGGGTTCTGGGAGCCCAGCCCAGCACAGCCCCGGCCCCGCCCTCTGCAGGTGGCCATCGACTTCACTGCCTCCAATGGGGACCCACGCAACAGCTGCTCCCTGCACTACATCAACCCTTACCAGCCCAACGAGTACCTGAAGGCTCTGGTGTGTGTGGGCGAGATCTGCCAGGACTACGACAGGTGTGCCTGCTTGCAGCCCCTCAGTCCCTGGGCTCCGGGTCAGGCCTGGGGGCCTGCGAGGTGGGCACTGTGAGGTGGTCCACTTGGAAGACTGCGAGGAAGGCTGGGTGTCGTAGCAGCCCCAGAGTCTGCGGCTGCGCATGGTCCTGGGGACGTGTGTGTCCCACTTTGCCAGACCAGCAAGCCGAGGCCACAGAGGCTTGGGGTTCACCCGCAGATACTCTACCAGGGAGGGCCTGGCACAAAACCCTGCTCACTGAGCTCCTCCCCCAACACAGGGCCCTGGCCTGGAGCTTGAGGGAGGACGCCCTGAGCTCCTGTCCCACAGACCCCTCTGTCTGCGTTGGTGAGGGCCACAGAGGTTGCCTTGGCCCCACATGATCCCTCCTGGGGTCCAGGAGCCCCCCGACGAGGCATGTGCAGGGGGCAGCTTGTGCACAGGCATGGTGTTGGGAGGCCGGCCCGAGGGCAACAGGGACTGTCCACACTCAGCTCCCCATCCTACACGCTGGCTGATGCCTCCGGTGCCCCAAGACTCAGTTTCCTGACTGTGGCCTGTGCTTACTGCTGTGATCCCCAGGCCTGGCCCCACGTGGCCCTGGTCTCCTGGGCACCAGTCATGTCTCCCCAGAAGTGCCCCTGGCAGCAGCCACGTGAGCTCAGGGCCCCCCGGTGACCGACCTGCGTCTCTTCCAGTGACAAGAGGTTTTCTGCCTTGGGGTTTGGAGCCCGGATCCCTCCCAAGTATGAGGTAGGAGAGCCTGAGGCCCCAGAGCTGTGCTCATCCCACAGGTCTCAGGAGAGGGTGGCCTGGCCCAGGGATTCCTGGCTGGAAATCATGGACCGTAGGACGGGGTTGGGGTGCAAAGCGGGAAGGCTACCCTTTCCACCAGAGGTTGGCCCTTGACTTCCTAGGACTCGTTAGCTTGAAGGGTGTGTGGAGACCAGCTCCATGTTCCTTCAGGAGATGGGGAAGCACATTAGTCTGGAATCTTCTATTGCACATAATAATTCAACTGGCTTCAGCAGAAAAAATGGTGTATGGGGATCGACTGGCTAATGTGAACCTCAGGCACTGCTGGATCTGGGGGCGTCTCGTCTCCTGCTCTGTCCCTTGGCTCTGCAGAGCATGGCCACCCACAGGGTCAGCTTCCACTGAAGCTCCAAACCTCCCTCTCTCCAGGTGGGGGACATGGGGCCTGTGGCGGGTGGAGCAGCTGACTGAGCCCTCTTGTCCCCACCCAGGTGTCCCATGACTTTGCCATCAATTTCAATCCCGAGGACGATGAGTGTGAAGGTAGGAGCCCATGGCAGGCCTGGGGAGGGGGTGCAGGGGGGCCGGACTCAACCCCTGCCCCCCACAGGCATCCAGGGTGTGGTGGAGGCCTACCAGAACTGCCTGCCCAGGGTCCAGCTCTACGGCCCCACCAACGTGGCGCCCATCATCTCCAAGGTGGCACGCATGGCGGCAGCGGAGGAGCGCACCGCTGAAGCTTCCGTAGGTGCCTGGGGCCATGGTGCATGCAGGGGGTGGGGTCGGCTGTGTGGGCACCAGCGTGTGGAGGTCAGGGAGGCGGGCGGGCAGAGGAAACCAGCAGAGGGAACAGCTGGCACAAAGGCTCCAAGGCAGGACGGAGCTGAGGAGTGGGGAGGCCCCCGCTGGCCGACTGCATCTCCCCCAAGGCCGCTGGTGTCCTGGGCACAGGGCTGTCCGTTGCCTCGCAGGGTCATGGCTGCAGCTCCAGCGAGGCTGCCCCTCTGCTGTTCTCCCGTTTGGCGGCACGCGTGTCATTTCGTTTACATGTGTCTTTACACAAATGACACGGTGCCTAGAACGTCACCGGTCTCTACTTTGCCACCGTGTTCTGTGGCCCTGCATGTGTCGCTGGGGCCGCAGCCAGCCTGTTGCTTTCTCTCTCTTTCTTTGAGACGGAGTCTGTCTCACTCTGTTGCCCAGGCTGGAGTGCAGTGGCACGATCTCAGCTCACTGCAACCTTCACCTCCCAGGTTCAAGCAATTTTCCTACCTCAGCCTCCCCAGTAGCTGGGACTACAGGCACCCACCACCACAGCCGGCTAATTTTTTATTTTTATTAGAGACAGGGTTTCACCACGTTGCCCAGGCTGGTCTCAAACTCCTGATGCTGTGATCCACCCGCCTCAGCCTCCCAAAGGTCTGGGATTACAGGCGTGAGCCACCGCACCCAGCCTGTTGCTTTCTTTTAATATTTTATTTTGGAGAAACATGAAATTTACAGGTGGCAAGAGTGGTGTGGCGGCTCAGGGCTGCCCTTCACTTGGACTCAGAGTCCCTGTAACTTGACCAGCCTCCCCTCCCCGGCCTCTCCCCGAGTGTGCAGGGTCACTCTTCGATTTCTTTCTTTCTTTCTTTTTTGGAGACAGCTGCTAGCTCTGTCACCAGGCTGGAGTGCAGTGGTGTGATCTCGGCTCACTGCAACCTCCGCCTCCCAGGTTCGAATGATTCTCCTGTCTCAGCCTCCCAAACAGCTGGGATTACAGGCGCGCACCACCACGCTCAGCTAATTTTTGTATTTTTAGTAGAGATGGGGTTTCACCATGTAGGTCAGGCTGGTCCCAAACTCCCGACCTCAAGTGATCTGCCCACCTCACCACAGTGTTGGGATTAACTGCTTTCTAAAGCCTTTGAGAGCAAGCGGCCCGTCTCCTACTTAAACTGTTCACATTGACTTGCTAATTGAAGGACCTTCTTGTTGGAGACCACACGGTTTAGTTCTGAAGTGGAGGGGGTTGTAGGCAGTTCTCCAGAGGCAGCTGTTTCCAGAGCTGAGCAGAGCCAGGGTTGGCCCCTGATTTGGGCTGTTCCTACACCGCCTTGACTTTGTCTAGACCCTGGCCATGTGTGGCCCTATTGCCCAGCTGCCTAGCATCCTGGAAGACGGTAGCCCGCACATTTTACTCTCCTGGGCATGGAGCTCCCACAGCCAAGCCCCAGGAGCAGGAGTTTTGCAGGGAGGGCAGGCAGGGGCTTTGCAGGGAGGGCAGGCGGGGACTTTGCAGGGAGGGCAGGCGGGGGCTTTGCAGGGAGGGCAGGCCGGGGCCCCTTCAGGGCTGTGCAGCTCCTCTTTCTCCCTCCTGTTGGGTGCTGGGTGCAGACCTGCCCTTGATCCTGCACCCATGGGAACTGTGGCCAGAAGCAGCCCATCTGAGACACCCTGACCACGTGGCCAGGGAAGGAGGGACCTTGCTGAGCCAGGCAAGTGAACCTTCTGCTCAGAGTGAGTTTGTCGGTGCCTTGTCTCTTTTTTTCTTTTACTTTTTTGTTTTTTCTCTTTTCTTTTCTTTCGAGACAGGGTCTCATTCTGTCATCCAGGTAGGAGTGCAGTGACGAGATCACAGCTCATGTAGCCTCCACCTCCTGGGCTCAGGTGATTCTCCCACCTCAGCCTCTTGAGTGAGTAGCTAGGACCGTCATACCCAGGCTTGCCTTTTCTTTTTAAGCAATTTCTATCCCTAATTTTTTTCCATTTTTTTTTTTGAGATGGAGTTTTGCTCTTGTTACCCAGGCTGGAGTGCAGTGGTGCGAACTCGGCTCACCGCAACCTCCGCCTCCTGGGTTCAGGCAATTCTCCTGCCTCAGCCTCCTGAGTAGCTGGGATTACAGGCACGCGCCACCATGCCCAGCTAATTTTTCATATTTTTAGTAGAGACAGGGTCTCACCATGTTGACCAGGATGGTCTTGATCTCTTGACCTCGTGATCCACCCGCCTTGGCCTCCCAAAGTGCTAGGATTACAGGCTTGAGCCACCACGCCCGGCCAGCATAAACTTTTAAAAGCTGGCTGATGATTCCAGAATTTCTTTCCCACTCCTTTCCTAAAAGAGCAGCCGTATCTTAAATGTTGTTATTCCTTAGTTTTTTTTTCCTCTGTGCTTTTAACTACATATACATTTCTAAACAAAATTGTTTAGTTTTTTATATTTTTGAACACTATATAAATGGAATCACTATATATTCTTCCATGAATGGGGTCTTTTACATAATGTTAACTTTTACAATGCATCCATGTTGATTCATGTAGTTGTAGTTCATTTTCACAGCTGTGTACTATTTCATAGTATGAACAACTTATCTATTCTACTGTTGTTGGACTTTTTGGATTGTTTTTACTGTCAGAGGATTTATTATGCTCTAATTGTTCTTGTACAGATCTTTTGGTATACACGTGTAATCTCTAGTTTATAATTCTAGTAGTAGTAGAATTTCTGAGATCATGAATTCCCTTATAATTGTTAATATTTTTCAGCTGATTTTCTTGGATCTCTCAGATATGCAGTTATATCCTCTACAGATAATTTTGTCTAATTGTACTGTCATGTGTTTTCACAGTAGTAGTTTAAAAATTGTGGAACTGTAGTATCCTTGTTAAGTTGCCTGTTTTAATTAGAATGACTTTAATGTTTTACCTTTGGGTTTAAGATAATGTTTGTGTGCCTTTTCCTTTGTTTTGTTTTGCATGCTTTCTATTTTTAAATGAAGGATGCATGTTGAATTTTAAGAAGTATACTTTTTGGCATCCATTGAAATAATCATATGGCTTTTCTTATTTGATGTTGTTATAAGAGTTTAAAGTTAGTAGCTTTCCTAATTTGAACCTTCCTTTACTTTCTGGAGTAAACTACCACTTTACCATGCTATAATATGCTTTGGTATTACAATAGATTGAATTTTCCAAAGATGGCCATACTTATCATTTATGCTATTTTCATGCTCTTCTTACAACATGACTGACACTATTTCCACTGAAAGGTGGGGGTCTTTGTCCTGCCCCTTTCAAATATAGCCATGGTTTGTGATTGCCTCATCAGTGGAGTACAGCAGAAGTGATAGGATGTGACCTCCAAGGCTAAGTCATAAAAAGAATGCAGCTTTTGCTTGCCTTTCTTTCTTTTGGGAAACTTGCACCATGTTGACAGATAGTCCCCACCACTTGAAAGGACCACATGGAGAGAAACATATCTCTCATCAACATTTAGACCAGCCTGCCAGCCACATGAGTTAGCCACCCTGGGATTGAATCCTTCTTCTCAGTCAAGCCTTTTCATGACTGCACATCCAACAACTCAACAATCTTGTGAGAGATTCTAACTTTACTACTATGGTTTTGGTGATATGTCAGTACCTGGTAGTCTTCCTGTTTGGTTTACTTGTCTTTACCAACTTATTTCCTTCCTTGTCAGTTTTAAGGAAAAGAAGTCTATTGTGTTCCTCAAAATAGCCATCTGGAAATTTGACTGAAATGTATTGAATTTAAGTTACTCCATCCAAGAGCATGGAAGCATGCTTCTCCTTTATTTAGATAATCTTTCTTCTTTATTGGAATTTAGAATCTTTCTCCAAAGAATTCTTTGTATTCTTGGTTAAGTTTTTTTTTTCTGGTGTGAATGGTATCTTACTTTCTAGTAGTTGATTACTAAATCAGTTAAGCTATTTCTTTATTGCATCTGGTTTTTTTTGTTTGTTTGTTTTGCTGAACTCTCTTAACTTAGTTTATTGTATACTCTTGGTTTTTCTAGGTAGATGGCCGTAACTATGCAAATAAGGACATGGTATATTTTTGCTTCTAATCCTTATATCTTTTAATTCTTTTTCTTATAGTATTTGCCAGAATCTCTAATGCTGTGTTGAAAGCAGCAGTGATGGTGGTCATTCTTGTTACCAGTGTAAAGGGAATATATGAAATTTCTCCATTAAGCTTAAAGTTCTTTATATTTAACCTTTGCCACTTTTGGGAGTTTATGTTTTTCCTCTAGTTTGCTAAAAACGTTTTTAAGACAAAATATGGATGTTAAACTTCCTGAACTTTATATCACATGATTTTTCTGCATCAGTTGAGATTATCATGGATTTCTTCTGTAGTCTATTGATACAGTGAATTATGTTAATAGGTTTTTCTCATGTTGAACAATCCCTGCATTCCTATAATAAACTGTCCGATCATGATGCATATATTCAATATATTATTGAATTTAATTAGCTAATATTTTATTTAGGATTTTTGAATATTTACAAAATTGACAAATTAACCTATAATTTAATTTTATTATTGTTCTTATCTGGTCTTGGAATCCAAGATTATACTAGCTACATAAAGTAAGTTGGCAATTTTCACTCTCTACTTTTGAAAACAATGTATTAATAGTAATTAACTTAATTACATGTTTGATAGAACTCAACTACAAAACTGTTAGAACCTTAGGATTAGGGAGAGAGAGGAAGAGTGTGGCTACCATTTTAATTTAGGTTTTCATGGAAGTCTTTAAATCATGTTGAATTGATTTTTATGTACTGTATAAGGAAGGGGTCTAGTTTCAGTCTTCTGCATATGGCTAGCCAGTTATCCCAGCTCCATTTATTGAATAGGAGTCCTTTCCCCATTGCTTGTTTTTGTCAACTTTGTTGAAGATCAGATGGTGGTAGGTGTCGGGCATTTTTTTTCCTGGGCTCTCTATTCTGTTCCATTGGTGTATGTGTCTGTTTTCAGATCAGGACCCTGCTGTTTTGATTACTGTAGCTTTTGAAGTTAGGTAACGTGATGCCTCCAACTTTGTTCTTTTTGTGTAGGATTGCCTGGCTATTTGAGCTACTTTTTGGTTTCATATGAATTTTAAAATAGTTTTTTTTTTCTAATTCAGTGAAGAATGTCATTGGTAGTTTGATAGAAGTAACATTAAATCTGTATATTGCTTCAGAATGGCCATTTTGATGACGTTTATTCTATCCCATGAGCAGGGAGTGTTTTTCCATTTGCATATGTCATCTCTGATTTCTTTGAGCAGTGCTTTGTAATCCTTGTTGTAGGAATCTTTCACCTCCCTGGCCAGCAGTATGCCTAGGTATTTTATTCTTTTTTGTGGCTATTGTAAATGGGATCACATCCTTGATTTGGCTTTCAGCTTGGATGTTGTTGGTATATAGAAATGCTACTGATTTTTATACATTGGTTTTGTATCCTGAAACGTTCCTGAAGTTGTTTATTAGCTGAAGGAGGTTTTGGGCAGCGACTCTGGGATTTTCTAGGTATGGAATCATACCATCTCCAAACAGAGATAATTTGACTTCCCATCTTTTTATTTGGATGCCTTTTATTTCTTTGTGTTGCCTGATTGCTCTGGCTAGGACTTCCAGTACTCAGTACTGTGTTGAATAGGTGTGGTGAGAGTGGGCATTTTTGTCTTTTTCTGGTTCTCAAGGTGAATACTTTCACTTAGTCCATTTAATGTTAGTCTGGCTGGGTTTTTTAGTGCTTTTTTTTTTTTTTAGACAGTGTCTTGCTCTGTCTTGCCGGCTGGAGTGCAGTGGTACAATCACAGTGCACTGCAGCCTTGACCTCCCAGGCTTAATGGATCCCTGCACCTCAACCTCCTGAGTAGCTGTGACTACAGCTTTGTGCCACCATGCCTGGCTAATTTTTATATTTTTTGTAGAGATGGGATTTCTCCATGTTGCCCAGGCTAGTCTCAAACTTCTGGGCTCAAGCAATCCACCCACTTTGGCCTCCCAAAGTGCTGGGATTACGGGTGGGTGCCACTTTGCCCAGTTGCTCTAGCCATTTTTGTTTCCTTCAAGTATTTCATTTGGATCTTGCAAATATTTTTGTGTAATTATTGTCATTATTACATTTAGATTTTTAAGAAAAAACAATTAAGAATTGTTTTTATATTTTCCTTTTAAATCCAAAGGTTACTTAATAATATGTTACTTGGGTTTCAGAAGTGCAGGCTTTTAAAATTCTATTGTTAATATTTTCAAATATTATTACATTGTAGCTAGAGAATGTATTCTGTATTATGTTGATGCTTTAGAATTTATCTTGATTTCTTTTATGGGCTAATACATGGTCTATCTTATAATACTATTATGTATTCATGAAAATAATGTGTATTTTGATGGTGTAGAGTTCAACACAGATAAAATTACTGAAGCTTATTATTTGTAGTAGTCTTCATATTGGGGTTTTTTTTGTTTGCTTGATCTATAATTTTTTGAGAAATTTATTTTGGATATTTTTTCTTACTGTTCATATAAAAAATGTTTTTGTTCCTTATGGTATTTTTGCCATAAATTTTCCTCATCTGAAATTAAGTTTGCTATTTGAGCTTTATTTTGATTCATATTTTGTGGCATGTCTTTTTCTACCCTTGTGTTTTTAAATATTTTTCTTTTTAGTGTATCTCTTCTAAACCACATGTTAAATCTTATTTTTTAATCCTTGAGTCTATCTTTTAATTTGTGAGATTAAATTATTTAAATTTATTATAACAACTGTTATATTATTTTTTCCATCTTTTTTATTTTCTGTTTTCCTTTAGAGCAAGCTGTCTTCTGTTTTTATTTTTTTGTTTTTTGTTTTTTTGAGACAGAGTCTCACTCTGTCACCAGGCGCCAGGCTGGAGTGCAGTGGCACAATCTCGGCTCACTGCAACCTCCGCCTCCCAGGTTCAAGCAATTCTCCTGCCTCAGCCTCCCAAGTAGCTGAGACTACAGGCACATGCCACCATACCCTATTTTTTTTTTTTTTGTATTTTTAGTAGAGATGGGGTTTCATCATATTGGCCAGGATGGTCTGGATCTCTTGACCTTGTGATCTGCCCGCCTCAGCCTCCCAAAGTGCTGGGATTACAGGCTTGAGCCACCATGCCTGGCCTGTTTTTGTTTTTTATAGATTCCATTTTGGTTCTTATGATGACTGTGCTTAATTTAAAACCCACATTGACTTTTATTTACCCCTACTGACTTTTTAAATGTATTAATATCTAGGTCATATTTTTGATAAGACATGGACTTTAGCACACCCTTATGTCCTTTTCTTTCTACCTTCATGTTTGTATTGTCAAGAATTGTAGTTTAGATATATATAGGAATTCATATACTTTCTATGTCTCTTTTTCTCTTTGCTCCTATTTTTTGTTTTGTTTTGATTTATAATAAAAATAAACTTTACCAAGGTACTTGATCACCTTTCTTGTCATATCTCATGCAGCCTTTCCTGGATTTGTTTATCTTCTTAATTGCCTTGTTAGAAAAATAGAGAGGTAAGTGTATATATTTTAAATATATTTAGGTTATTTATTAAAATAATAGAAACTGTGTGAAATTGAAATCAACATAGATGAAAAGGTGGAGATGAGAAGAAATCAAAGCATAAAACTATCAGTCAATCTAAGAGACAGGAAAGGAAGAATTTTAAAAAATCATGTTAGAAATAAGTCTATATTAGTAATCACAATAAATGAACATGAATAAGAAAACTGAGTCATACTGATTGGATGAAAAGCAGAAATCTTGCTCTATACTCTTTATAAGAGACCTATTTAATGTCACAATAAAAGGTCAGTCATGTTAAATAATGGTAAAGATCCATCAAGGAGATGTATTAATCATGAACTAATATGTAGCTAAGAATGCGTTTCAAATTGTATACAGCAAAATCTGACAATAACAAGAAGGAATCAAACTCCAGATGTATAGAGCATGATTTTAACTGACCTTTCTTGAAAAGGACCTTAAAGAAAACTAATAACTGGAGAGAGCTATGAGAAGACAAAAGAGATATCAAGTTTATATAATATTGTTGGGTGGTTACTTATATACCAAAAGAGGAGTGGAAAATTAGCAAACTCCTGGGAGAAACAGAACATCCTCGTTGGTAAAGGAAATGCAACAAGAATGAACCTGGACATTGGTTGTGTCAGAAAACAAGGAAGCTCTCAAATGCTAAAAAAGGTCATATTACACACCCAGGAGCTAACCTGAAGGGGTTCCTGCTAGTCTAAGATGAGATAATCTTGCACATCTAAAAGAAAAATCACTGCAATTTAATTGCAACCCATCCGGTATGTAAGAATCATTGAGTTTATGAAAACACTGAAAAGCAATACAAATCTCATTGTTCATAGTTGATGATTGCTTTGCCCCATCTCATACTCTGAAAATTGAATTTTAAGAGAGTAAGTTGAGAGATAAACATTTTATCTTGTCCTTTTCTTTAGGACTACATTTCAGGGTAACCAGAATATTTGTAATGGCAGATTTTTCATTATGTAAGAATTATAGCATATATATGCACAAGGAAGGGTAGAATTATAGAATTAGACAACCAATTTATAAAACCTAATGAAGTCACAAATCTAGGAAATGATCATCATTTACTGTTAAAACTTTTAGTTAAAGGTTTAAGAGAATGTTAGAATGGTAGGAATGGGCTGACAGCACCTGAAGCCATTGTTCAGTTTAGGTAACTGAAATGTACTACAGGAAGTACACAGGCAGGCATCCTTTTCGGAAGACTGTAGTTAAGTCTCTGGGATAAAAGAACCAGCTAACAGTGGCCAGGTGCAGTGGCTCACACCTGTAATCCCAGCACTTTGGGAGTACAAGGCAGGTGAAGCACTAGGTGAGGAGTTCGAGACCAGCCTGGCCAACATGGTGAAACCCCATCTCAACTAAAAATACAAAAAATTAGCTAGGCGTGGTGATGGGTACCTGTAATCCCAGCTACTCGGGAGGCTGAGGCAGGGGAATTGTTGAACCCGGGAGGCAGAGGTTGCCGTGAGCTGAGATCTAGCTACTGTACTCCAGCCCCGGCAACAGTGTGAGACTGGGTCTCGGAAAAAAAAAAAAAAAAAAAAAAAAAAGAAACAGCTAAGAGGAAGTGAATAAAGAACTTAAACACCACAAGAAAACAATTAGCCATATCACTTTTAACCCTTCATAATTCATTAGTTTATAAGTAGTATGCCACTTTATTTTAAAACTCAATTTTAGTATCCTTTTTTCTATCGATAGGTTTACTTGTCATCTTAGTTTATTGTTTATATAATTCTTTACTTTTTTCTGTTTCAATTTATTGTACTTATTAATTTTGAATATAGGTATCTTGCTTTTATTCCATTGGGGAAAGTATTTGTAACATATTTTTAAAAGTATTTTCAAGGGACATTTTGTAGCATTTTTTAGTAAACTGAAATACAGATGCCTGACAATTTCACTTCTAGAAATTTATCATATAGAAATATATCTATCATATTGAAATATTTTATCAAATAGACATATTTATCATATAGAAATACTACAATAGAAATAATGATATATTTAAGAGAATTATTTGGCTATATGTTATAGCCAAGAAACTGCAAACAATCTTAACATCCATTAGTATGGGAACAGTCAAGTCTTGGACATCAGTAAAGTGAAATGCTATGTAACTTTTACAGCTAACGTATTAGGTATCTATTATTGCATAATGAATTATTCAATACTTTAAACAGCAAACATTATCTCACTCAGTTTCTGAGGCTGAGAAATCTGGAAGAAGAGTAGCTGTCTCAAGGTCTCTCATGAAGTTACAGTGAAGCTCTCAGCAGGGACTGCAGTCATCTAAAGGCTGCACTGGGGTTGGATGATCCACTGCTAAGGTAGTTTACTCACATGGCTGTTGGCAAGATGTCTCATTTCTGAATGGAAGCAGAAGGTCCCAATTCCTCGCCACAGGGCTAAGATTTTCTCATGACATGGCATATAGCTTTTCCCAGAGCTAGTGATCCAAGAGAGAGCAAGAAAGAACCTGCAGTGACTCTTAAGACCTAGCCTCCAAAGTTGCACAACACTACTTTCTTTTCCACCTTATTTCCTATTCATCAGAAGTGACTCACTAAGTTCAGCCCATATTTAAGGGGTGGAGAATTAGGCTTCACTTCTTGAATGGAAAGGATCAAATAATTTGTGGGCATATTTAAAAATTACCACAAATAAGATAGGTCTACCTGTACTGAACTGGAAAGTTGTACACCATATATTAAATGCTTTTTTTAAAAAAAGAAAATTGTAGAATTATCATGTCTTTGTTAAGAAAAAAATCAGTGAAGTATGAATGTGTGCATACATAAAAGAAGGTTAGAAAGAACACAGTGAAAACTGGTTATAGTGGTTATATCTTAAATTATTTGGAAGAGGGTAGGCTTTTAATTATTACTTATATCACTTCAGTATTTTAAACATTTATGAACTTATTTTCAGTAAAAGAAATTAATGTTTTTTAAATGCTCAAATTTAAAAAAAAAAAAAACAAATCCAATAACTACAGATTGAGTTTATTTTTCTTGTACTTTTTGTAAAATTAGAGATCAGTGAGTCCATTTATTTTCCAGACAGATACCAATGTTCAGTTTTCAGTCCTGTAGTTTGGGTTTTTGAGCATCCCAAATTTCTTTATTTATATATTTTAAGTGGATTCATTATATTTTAAATGTATTAAATTTATTTTATAAACATTGGAAATAGACCACTAGATATTTAAATATGTAGTTCTGAATTTTCTCATTCTTGAGTTATTTGTGGTTAATGTTTTATTGTTTAGACCTACATTTTCATGTAGTTTATTTGGATAATAAACTACATGTTTATTTTTAGTTTGTTGGTTTATTTTTCATCCTTGAATATTTCAGTGCCTCTTTCCATTGCCCTTCTTCATTAACACATTATGACAGTATATGGAAATCTTAATTGACAGCCCTTCATCAAACGTTTTTAATTTATCTCACTTTTACTTAATAGGTAGGCCTAGATTTAAAAACCTCTATGATGTAACTACGTAACCTTGTACAAGTAACTTAGTCTTGCTAAATGTTAGTCTGCTTATTCATTTAGTGTGAATAATAATACCTTATTGGATTGTTCTGAGAGGAAATGAGATAACATAGCCCTATTCATGTAATAAACATTCACTAAGATTTAGCTGCTGCTATGATGGTGCTGCTGCTGATGATAGTATTTGTGTTTCCTTCCATTTTATTGTAAAATCCTTTATTCTTAGTAGGTACTCCATATTTTAAATTGAAATTGAGAACTGAGAATGTGTGATCAAAGAAATAAAATGAAAAATTTAAAAAGAAATAAAATGATTTTGTCACATAACCAATTTATGATTTGTTCTTTTCACTAAAAGAAATACTTAGACAGTTTTAATACATATATTTATCTCTTCTTCATTCTGAAATGCATAATTGTAGTAGAAAGCTACCTACAACAAGGGATTTCTGTGAGGAGTAACTGAAATATAGGTAAAAAACTTAGTAGTTAGTAGACAAGTGCTAGATAGGTGTTTCTTTTGATAGTGATGATGTTTGAGGAGTGGATATATTAGTTAGCTATTTCACTGCTATTGTTATACTTCTCCTTACCTTTCTTGGTTTTCTTCTTCATTTCTTTTTTCTATTTGGCTTGCCACTTACATTATCTGCTAAATGTCTTTTTCTTTATTCAACTTCTTATTTAGATTTCTTCTTCCTAGAAAGCCTGATCTTTGGACACATGGCAGTAACATTTGAAGATGTGACTATTATTTTTACTCGGGAGGAGTGGAAATTTCTGGATTCTTCTCAAAAAAGGCTCTACAGGGAAGTCATGTGGGAGAACTGCACAAATGTCATGTCAGTAGGTAAAGTTTTCCCGTCTCATAGGGAATAGTCAGAGTTTCTTCTTGAAACAGTTTTGTTGAGTATTTTGTTTTGTTTTGTTTTGTTTTTTATCTGGGTGCTATATTGAGGTATTATAAGAGATATTCTCAAAAATATTTCTTAAATCAGGTTACAAATAGAAGATAAAGCAAGACAGATTCCAGGACACCTAGGTTGTATCATTAATAGGTACTTGTGATTATTAGTTTTAGTTATTTTCTGCATTACCCCTAAAGCACATATCTCCATACATAGTCAATTTTGTGTTGTCCTAAATGTTCTCTCTCTTCACACTGTTTTTATAAGTTAGCTTTTATTTTATAACATACTATGCCAGACTTAGTGGCTTAAAAACAAACTTTATTATTTTTTATGATTCTTATTGGCTGGATGGATCTTTTATCATGGAGATATTTGGTTGTGGCTGAATGGTCTAAGATTAAGCTGGCTGGCCTGAGTCACAAGTGGCGCAGTTGATTCAGTATCAGTGGAGGTAGTGAGAATGTGTTGGCCATGTATCTCTCTTCAAGCAAGCCAGCCCAAAGACACTTACATGGTAGTGGTCACAGAATTTTCAAAAGCATCAAGAGAGAGGGCAAGGAGTCTTTCTTTCAAGTCTCTGCTTGTGTTACTTTTGTTATTTTCTCACTTACCAAAGCAAATTGTGTAGTCAAACATAGAAAGAGTGTGCAAGGAGAACACCAATGGTGTAGGCAAAGTAGCAAGTTAATGTAGTCATTTTTTCTCAATCTGCCACACTATTCTAGAACAGAAAAATAGGAACAATATGTTTTGTTTCTTATAATAATATCTAAAATAAAGTAATCTAATTAAATCTTAGCCTTTAAGACTATTTCCATGAAGCAGATGGCATTATTCTCATTTCTAACAGTGCCTGGGTAAATAGCAGTTAAATATTTCTAACACAGTGCCTTCTCAAGATAGACTTGCTGAATGAATAAATAAGTGAATGAATGAATACATACATGAATGGACAAAAAAAAAATGAATTTCAAACCCAGATGGAGCAGCCAAAGTCATAACCCTTCTTTTCTACTCCCACCCACACATCCTATTATTTAGAGGTCATTGATTTAGAGAGTTGAACATTTTTCAACACAACTTTTATCTCACCATGGGATTTTCTTCTCCTTCTAGGAAACTGGAATGAGAGCTACAAATCCCAAGAAGAAAAATTCAGATATTTAGAATATGAAAATTTTTCCTGCTGGCAAGGCTGGTGGAATGCTGGCACTCAGATATATGAGATTCAGAACTATGGGGAAACTGTTCAAGGGGAAGATTCCAAAGACCTAAAACAGCAAGGTTTTTCCCAGTGTCAGGAATGGTTGATATTTTCTACACAAGTACCAGGGTATGGGAACTATGAACTAACTTTTGAAAGCAAAAGTCACAGGATCTTAAAATATAAAAACTTTATACCTTGGCAGTCCTTAGAAACAAAAACCATTCAAGACTGTGGTAGAGAAGTCTACATGAGTGGTTCACATGGTTTTCAAGGGGGCAGATACCGTCTTGGTATATCCAGGAAAAACCTGTCCATGGAAAAAGAACAGAAGCTCATAGTTCAGCATTCTTATATCCCAATGGAGGAAGCCCTTCCACAGTACATTGGGGTGATATGTCAAAAAGATCTGCTGAAAGATTCGATGGAAGAGAAATACTCTGGATGTAATAAATGTAAAGAAATTTATTATTGGAACTCACAGTGTGTTTTTCACAAGAGAAATCAACCTGGAGAAAACCTCTATCAATGTTCCATCAGTAAAGCATGCTTCTCTCAGAGATCAGACTTGTATAGACATCCAAGATTCTACATAGGTAAGAAGCAGTATGGATATGATGAAGTCGACAGTAACTTTCATCTGAGCTCAGGAGTTCACTTTCATCAGAGAGTTCACATAGGGGAGGCACCTTATAGCTGTAATGCATGTGGTAAGAGCTTCAGCCAGATCTCTAGTCTTCACAATCATCAAAGAGTCCACACAGAAGAGAAACTCTATAAAATTGAGTGTGATAAAGACCTCAGTAGAAATTCATTACTTCACATTCACCAGAGACTTCACGTAGGAGAGAAGCCTTTTAAGTGCAATCAGTGTGGCAAGAGTTTTAGTCGGAGTTCAGTACTTCATGTTCATCAGAGAGTCCACACAGGAGAAAAACCATATAAGTGTAATGAGTGTGGTAAGGGCTTCAGCCAGAGCTCTAATCTTCGAATTCATCAGTTAGTACACACAGGAGAGAAGTCTTATAAATGTGAAGACTGTGGTAAGAGCTTTACCCAACGCTCAAATCTTCAAATTCATCAGAGAGTGCATACAGGAGAGAAACCTTATAAATGTGATGACTGTGGAAAGGACTTCAGTCACAGCTCAGATCTTCGCATTCATCAGAGAGTCCATACTGGGGAGAAACCCTATACTTGTCCTGAATGTGGGAAGGGCTTCAGTAAGAGTTCAAAGCTTCACACTCATCAAAGAGTACATACTGGAGAGAAACCCTATAAATGTGAAGAGTGTGGCAAGGGATTCAGTCAGCGTTCACATCTTCTCATTCATCAGAGAGTCCATACAGGAGAAAAGCCCTATAAATGTGATGACTGTGGAAAGGGTTTTAGTCACAGTTCTAATCTTCACATTCATCAGAGGGTCCATACAGGAGAGAAGCCTTATCAATGTGCTAAGTGTGGTAAAGGTTTTAGTCATAGTTCAGCTCTTCGAATTCATCAAAGAGTCCACACAGGAGAGAAACCTTATAAATGCCATGAATATTATAAGGGATTTGATCATAATTCACATCTTCTTAATAATCATAGAAGAGAAAACTTATAAATGTTGTTCATTTAGTTAACAGCTTTAATCAAAGTTTACCCAACCTTTAAACTCTATAAATGCTGCTAGTAAGGAAATCCTATAAATAACACAAGTAATATCAAGCAAGATTTTTCATTTCCCATCTCTCCTACTAAGAATTAATTCCTTCAGAAAGAGATCCTTAGAAAAATCCCTATATATTTAAAATTACAGTGTATTTTTCTTTGCCTACGATAAATATAATATGCAATCATAAAATATATTAAACATTTAAGGAGAAAACTTCATCCTGTTTCATTCTAGTCTTTTTTCTGTGCATTTTAATGTGCATGAAATTATATTGTGTGTTCAACTTTGTATTTTCACTGACTTCAAAACATTTACTTAAATATTGGTTTGAATTGAAACTGGCCATCTGTTAAACAGCGTCCCTTAACCTAAAAAATTTCTAGGAAGTCACAGAAAAGATGAAAACACACAAAACTTAAAACTCAGTTTTGACCAGTAGAATTCAATTGTTTATGGACAAAATCCATCTAATGAAAGGTAGGAAAGCATTGTACGACTTTGTATCTGAGATAGGGTAACTGTGAGTTGTTATCTCTGTCAACTAGAAAACCTAGCGACCACCCTTCTGTTGCGGGGGTGCTGAACTTTGAGTAAACACAATGCACTCATATCCCTTCCCTTTCATGGTTTTCCATGCTTGTTCACAGGTTCATAATTCAAATAAGAAGTACAGAATTTAGTTTATCTAAAGTGTGAAGGGTTTGGACAGAAGTACTAGAAATATAAGATACTCCATTGGTTCAGAATGGAGATTCAAGCAATATAATTTTATTTAATCTCAGTAGAACTTAGTGGTAATAGAGAACTATCTGCTAGGATAGCATTGAACTCAGAATTCTGTGCAACAATGTACCCTGAAGCTAATTATGTAAGAAGAGTTTGGCCATTATAAAAATGGAATAGATTTAATAGGAATACACAGTCCTAATTATTGATATACAAATATGCTTAGGTAGTACTTCCCAAGAGAAAAAAAAAAGGGGGGGGGGACCTGCTTAGGAAAATAAGAGGGAATTGCAATGCCAAAGAAAAGAATATCATCCTAAAGACTTCGAAACTTATTGTCCTGAAAATTAGCTACTGTAGGCTCCAGAAGAAATTTCTAAATTGTTGGTATCCTCAGTGGCATAACAGAGAACCTGAATTCAATAAAGCTAGAGTAGAAATATACAAGTAGGGGAGAGTCTCTAAAGTAAAAAGAGAAATAGGTACAACAAAGAAGGACTTCAGGGAACTCTGAAATGCTATATCAAAATAAAAGGCAATAAGTAAAGTTAACATTGCAGAATATAAAATAATTGATAGTTAATGGGTAAACTTGATCTGATCTTAAATGTATAGGAAAAGGATAATGAGATGGAAACTGGGAAAAGGCAGATATGAAGATCAGAGAAGGGAAGTCCAGTGTGAGAATTAAAGGTGTTTCTAAGGAAGGTGAAAGAACATTTGGAATAGAATCAATGATCAACGACATTAAGAAACTTTTTCTGAGTTAAAAGTATACAGTCACTAAATTTTAGGCAAACCCAGTATCAAAGCAACCTTAGAAACAGCTTAGGAATAAAAGCAATTTAAAGCATGCAGAAAGAAAAATTCTGGTTATCTGCAAAACCAAAAAAGGGAGGGTTGATACAGACCTCTGCAACAGTAACTCAGAAGACAATGGAACAGCACCTTCAGAATTTTGAGATTTGACTAGTTTGTTATCACTAAACAGTTTTATAACAAAACTGTCTTTCATATATACAGGAAACAAATATTTTTGATAAGCAAGAAAACAGTGTAGTATACCTGTCCCTAAGAGTTCATGAATGTGGAAATCATGGTATAAAAGGACTATGATGAGCCCTGAAATCAATTAAACATGGAATTGTCTGAATAGTTTGCAAAACTTCAAAAAATTAAATGTGCAAGAAAACATACAAATGCCGAGTGTAAAATGTACAAATGCCGAGTCTGGTAGGAAAGTAAGGTTGTTGGGACACCCAGTTAAGTTTTATTTTATATAAGCAGAGAATACTTGTTTTAGTATAAATTGTTTTATAATGTTGCATGGGACTTACACTAACATTTTGTACATTTGAAATTCAAATTTATCTAGTCATTTCTGTTTTTATTTGCTCCATCTAGCTACTCTATGGTAGGAGAGAGCAAAAGTGCCACATTCTGATCTTAAATAGCAGGGACTCATAACATTTTCTTTTTGACTGACAATTTAAGAAAGGTCTTTTTTGTTTTCACCAACTTAAAATTGAAACTAATAAAACTAAAAAGAGTGCATATGCCTTTCAAAATGGGATAAGATAAAAGCAAAAATATTCAGTCTCTATAGCAATGACTAACAAGAAAATCCCAAAGAAGTTGGCCTAAAATATTAAAAGAAATGGATGAAGATGATTAAAGCCAAATGTATCAAAATATGTTCAATGCTTTATTTAAAAATGTTGAAAACAATGGGTTAAAAATTTCTAATTACATGCTATAACAGATGAAAAGGCCATATTGCTTAGAGACCAGGTAAAGGTTTATTAGACAAACATAAAGGAGTACCTACAATATGTTTTTAAAGGTTAAAAATGCACTAATTTATTAAGGTGGATAAAAATACAAAATCGTTAGTTTTCTAAACTCGTGATATTCAGAAAAATGTCAAAATGTTTGTTTTTTAATAACAAAATTTAAAGAGGAACAAATAAAAATGCTGGATGAAAATAATTTTAAAAAGGAGAAACATAAAAGAGGACTAGAGAAGTCTTAATTTTCCTGAAAGGAATGTTCCTAATTTATAGATTTATTTCAGATCTCATGGAAATCCCAATGAATTTGAGATAAAAATGCTCTAGTCTTTTAAGGAAAATAGACATTGGAGAAGAGCAAAGAGAATTATAAGAAAGAATAATGATATTGCCCTGACATACAATAAATGGTGTATTGGTATATGAAATTGTAATAATGGAGAATTTAATTGTATATTTGAATAAAAAGGATTCTAAGTCACTAAATAGCTTAGAAATATACCAGTGTATGGATTATATATGTGTACTTAACATATAGTACATGTATTTATAGAGTTCACACATGATAAAGATCTGTGAGTAGGAGGATTATTCAGTAAATCATGCTGAGATCATTATTTAACTCTAACAACAAAGTAGACTTTCATGATCTTATCAGAATAAAACAATTGAATTCAAATTTTCAAGCTGTGTTCCATCAACCTCCATGTGGTTTCATGAAGACTAGTACTTTTAGAAACAAGAACTGCAAATTTATCCCCATTTTATCTCTTCGTATACAAAAATAACTTAAGACTTTATTTTTTTAAAGGAGGTTCCACTACTCTAAAATATTCATAAATCTAGAGTGGATTTTTAAACACTTAGAAAAAAATACCACATAATTAGACTACATAAAAAATTTTAAACTGTGGGTGAAAAACATGTCAGATAAAAATAGGAGATTTATTTGCCATGATTATGACAGTATGAACTCTTTTTTTTTTTTTTTTGAGACGGAGTTTCGTTCTTGTTACCCAGGCTGGAGTGCAATGGCGCGATCTCGGCTCACCGCAACCTCCGCCTCCTGGGTTCAGGCAATTCTCCCGCCTCAGCTTCCCAAGTAGCTGGGATTACA
>CAUYOR010058712.1:0-16516 GCA_963573925.1 Callimico goeldii | reverse complement strand
AAATTAGCTGGGCATGGTGGCGCATGCCTGTAATCCCAGCTACTCAGGAGGCTGAGGCAGGAGAATTGCCTGAACCCAGGAGGTGGAGGTTGCGGTGAGCCGAGATCGCGCCATTGCACTCCAGCCTGGGTAACAAGAGCGAAACTGTCTCAAAAAAAAAAGAAAGAAAGTGGAAGCAGTCTTGTGGGGCTAAGCCCCCAACTTGTGGGATCTGATGCTATCTCCAGGCGGAAGTGAACTGGAGAACAGTCAGCTAGTGTCTGCTAGACAACTACTTGCTTAGTGTGGGGAGAAACCCTCATGTTTGACCACAGAAGTCTTTTTTTTTTTTTTGAGATAACATTTCACTTTTGTTGCCCAGGCTGGAGTGCAATGGTGCAATCTCGGCTCACCAAAACCTCCGCCTCCCAAGTAGCTGGGATTACAGGCGTGCACCTCCACACCCAACTAATTTTGTATTTTTAGTAGAGACAGGGTTTCTGTGTTGGTCAGGCTGGTCTCGAACTCCTGACCTCAGGTGATCTGCCTGCCTCAGCCTCTCAAAGTGCTGGGATTTCAGGTGTGAGCCACTGTGCCTGGCCTAATCACAGGAGTCTTATGTGATTATTGTTGTTCAGTGAGAGAACACAAAAACAATTTTTTTTCCTCAAGTTGCTTAGGTAAAAAGACTATCAAGGGATCCCTAATGCCGTAAGTTTTAGAACCATGTACAATGGCTGATGCCTGTAATCTCAACACTCTGGGATGCTAAGGCAGGAGGATCACTTGAGCCCAGTAGTTCAAGACCAGTGAGTGCAGTGGCTCATGCCAGCACTTTGGGAGGCCAAGGCAGGTGGATCACTTGAGGTCAAGAGATCAAGACTAGCCTGGCCAACGTAGTGAAACCCCAACTTTACTAAAAATATAAAACTAGCTGGACATGGTTATACACTCCTGTAATTCCAGCTACTTGGGAGGCTAAGGCAGGGAGAATTGCTTGAACTGGGAGGTGGAGGGTGCAGTGAGCCAAGATTGCAGCACTGTACTTCAGCCTGGGCAACAAGAGTGAAACTCTGTCTCAAAAAAGAAAAAAGGCCGGGCGCGGTGGCTCACACCTGTAATCCCAGCACTTGGGAGGCCGAGGTGGGCAGATCACCTGAGGTCAGGAATTTGAGACCAGCCTGGCCAACATGGAGAAACTCATCTCTTAAAAAAAAAAAAAAAATATGTATGTATGTAAAGTTTCTGGGTGTAAAAAAAATGCCTGGGCAATGGAAAGACCCCATCTCTACCAAAAAAAAAAAAGTATGGGAATCCTCAGTGATCACACCTATAGATACCAAACTCCCTTCTCCATCATTTGGATTGCCCTGGGAAGGACGAAAGACCATCATCCAAACAAACAGACCAGTTCTTGAACCGGGGCTGATGTTGTTTATTCTCCTGTCACTAAGACGTACCCCAGAGTTTACAAAGACAGTGGGAATATTTCCATTCTCCGTATGTATACTGAACAGCTGTGCACCTAGCAGGGTGCCTGAGTAGGAAGTTAAGTTCATTTTAACTGCTGCAGCTTGTTACAAGTAGTGGAGCCAGGCCTTTGCCCATCCATTTTCTTCGGAACCCAGGGAAAACTAGCCCACCTTGTCAGCTCTAGTTTTGCACCTGTTAGTAGTGCTGCTCTCATCCCTCTCTGACAGCAAGAGCTGGCTAATTTTGGATCATCTGTGGCCTGACACTAAGGTGTCTAATCATAGGGGCTGTAGAAACAACTACATTAACAAGTCATCCAGTCTCACACCCAGTGTGACAGTTTTTGAACAGATGGCCTCCTTCCTTCCTGTTTACTGACATGCAAGGCTCTGAGAAAAAGAATTCAATCCAATTTACAGCAAACACCACATTTCCAGAAAAGGGAAAGAACAGGTGGTGTGTATACCAAGGCCCCACTTGTTCAGGCAAAAAGAGGCTGCAGAAAATTGGTTCATCAATGGCAGTCTATCACGAAGTGACCATCATATAGTGAGTTTATTTGTTCTCTAAAATAATATGAACATGCACCTTTCCACTGCATGACTTCATGGGTCATGGCCAACATAGAACTTGGATAAGAAATCTTTTGGCCTTGGCTCTTCTGTTTCATGGAAGAACCGCATGATATGTGTCCGCTGCTTCCATACGTTAATCGTTTCTTCTAGTTCCATCTTTCCCTGAAGAGTGAGGAAAGAGGTCATCAGTCAAAGTGGTCAAGTTGAAGGCCTATGACACTGAAGGCCAGGATTCTATTCACTGTTCAGTCTGGACTTGATGAGTGACCTTGGGCAAGTAACTACTCTGTCTGGGCAAAGTTCCTATGTCTGGACAATGAGGTGTGGGGCTAAATTCTTTCTGAGACCTTTCAAAGATTCTTTAACTCTGTGGTTAACTGGTACCAAGAGGAGAAACTTAGAGGTTAACAGGCTCCTCCCATGACTACCTAACCTGACTGGCTTAACTTATGCTTCTGCTTATCATTTCTTCTGTTACTGAATGGTTCATGCTGAAGCTCCCATTGATGCTAATGTGACTGGCCAGGGGGACAGAATCAGCCCCAGGATTTAACCCAATTTATACAGGACGCATACCAGCCAACTGCCTCCTCCAGCTGTAAGCTGGCATCCAGAGGAAGTGGTAACTTCCAGGGATGAGGTTCAAGAAGAGTTCAAACTTTCCTCCCTATATCTTTTTCTGGTTATAAAATGCAAGCCCCACTGGATGTTCCTTTGATCAATCTTACCTATTTAACCAGGTGATAATCTCCAAGTTCAACCATTTCTCTGAAACACAGCAATAATCACTGCTGAACCAGTAACTCCTTTCTAAACTTGGAGACAAAATGTTCACTTGGAAAGACTAGTTTTGCGGACTAGTTGGCCGATCTTTTAAACTGGTCAGGGAGGGTCAGTTACCTTAATGACCAGAAGATCAACCACTCTGGGGTCTGTGACATGGGCATTCTTCATAAACATTTCTCTGACTTTATCTCGTCCCTGTTTCACAGTGATGTCCAGCTGGAATTGGTGCACTAGAGAGAAAAACATGATTCAGGGTAGAAATTATACGGTTAAAACATGTTTTTAAAACCTAGAGTCAGGCCGGGCGTGGTGGCTCATGCCTATAATCCCAGCACTTTGGGAGGCCGAGGCGGGTAGATCACGAGGTCAAGAGATCGAGACCATCCTGGTCAACAAGGTGAAACCCCGTCTCTACTAAAAATACAAAAATTAGCTGGGCATGGTGGTATACGCCTGTAGTCCCAGCTATTCGGGAAGCTGAGGCAGGAGAATTGCTTGAACCCAGAAGGCGGAGGTTGCGGTGAGCCAAGATCGCGCCATTGCACTCCAGTCTGGGTAACAATAGCAAAACTCCATCTCAAAAAAAAAAAAAAAAAGGAGTGATGAGAGTGGCATCTTTGTCTTGCTCTGGTTCTTAAGTAGAATGCTTTCAGCTTTTGCCCTTGCAGTAAGACCTTGGATGTGGGTTACAGAACCAACTTTTGCTTACACTGATTGTCTCTGTTGCTTTTACGTTTTCTATATTGTTTATCTACATGCTAATCTTTTATACTTTCCTTTATTTTGCTAGCTTTGGGTTTCGTTTCCTCTTCCTTTTCTAGTTTCAGGAAGTATAAATATAGGTTATTTATTTGAGCTCTTTCTCCTTTTCTCACATAAGCCTTGACTGCTATATATTTTCCTTGTGACCATTTCCTTTACTATATATCATAATTTTTAGTATGTTGTATTTTTATTTTTATTCTTCTCTTATTTTCTAATTTGTTTTATAATTTTTCTTTGACCTATTGGTTAAGGGCTATGTTACTTAATTTGTACATATTTGTGAATTTTCTAGCTTTTCTCTTTTTATTGATTTGTAGTTTCATTCCATTGTGATTGGAGATTATGTTTTGTAAGACTTCAATTTTTGATATTTTTTCAGACTTATTTTTTGGCCTTACATATGTTATGTCTTAGAGAATGTTCCATATGCACTTGGGAGGAATATGTATTCTACTGTTGTATATGTCTAGAAATAGGCTTGTGATGTTGTTCAAGACTTCTGTTTCCTTATTGGTCTTCTGTGTAGATGTTGAAAGTTGATTATTGAAGTATCCAACAAGTATTATAGAACTGTCTATTTCTTTTTTAAATTCTGTCAACATTTGCTTCGTGTATTGTATTTAGAGGCTCAGTTGCTTGGTGTGCATATGTTTATAATTGTTATATGTTGATGAATTTACCCTCTTCTTAATATATAATATTGTTCTTTGTGTTTTGTAGCAGGAGGGACTTAAAGCCTAATTTTTCTGATATTATTATAATCAGCCACCCCAGCTCTCTTTAGATCATTTTTTGCCTGGGATATCATTTTTCTTTCTTTAAATTTCAGCTATTTGTATCTTTAAATCTAAGGTGAACCTCTTGTGGAAAGAATCCCTTCAGAATGTTAATTTCCTTTAGGAAGCTACATAGTAGTGGGATTCCTGGATTTTATGGTATAACACTTTCATTTTTTTGAGGAACCACCATACTGTTTTCAAAAATGGTTGTACTAATTTGCAGGACCACCAACTATATATAAACGCTCCTTTTTCTCCACATCTTCACTGGCATTCATCTTTCAGCTTTTTGATAACAGCCAATCTAACAGGTGTGGGGTGTTATTGTGGTTTTGACTTTTATTTCTTCAATGATTAAAGATGTTGGACATTTTTTCATGTATCTCTTGACCAATTGTACACCTTTTTTTTGAAATGTCTTTTCAAGTCTTTAAAACATACATTCCTCACATGTTTGTGGTGATGCTGGTTTAAACCAACTGCAGTGCTAGTCATGTAAAAGTATAGTACATACAATTATTTACAATATGTAATATTGATTATACTATAATAATAAGCCACTATGGTACTGGTTTATGTAGTTACCATACTGTACTCTTACCATTATTTTGTTATCACTACTTCATAAGTAGAAGGAGTGTATTCCTTCTACTTATCACACAAAAAGGTTAACTGTAAAACAGCCTCAGTCAGGTTCTTTGAGAAGAAAGTATTGTTATCATAGGCAATGACAGCTCCATACATGTTATTGCCCCCAAAGACCTTTCAGTGGGACAAGATATGGAGGTAGAAGACAGTGATATTGATGATTCTGACCCTGTGTATGCCTAGACTACTGTGTGTGTTTGTGCCTTAGTTTTTAACAAAAAAGTTAAAAAAGTTAAACAATAAATACATTATTTTAACAATCGAAAAAACATAGAATAAGTATATTAAGTATCCTTTTCTATATTTTTAATATTTTTCTATATATTTTTTAAACATGTAGAAGAGTGTGGAGATGGATTCTGTACTGAGTTGGAGTCTTGCTCTCCAGTAGCCCAGGCTATAGTGCAATGGCACGATCTCAGCTCACTGCAACCTCCACTCCCCAAGTTCAAGCAGTTCTCCTGTGTCAGTCTCCTGAGTAGCTGGGATCACAGGTGCCCGCCATCATGTGGCTAATTTTTGTATTTTTAGTAGAGATGGGGTTTCACCATGTTGGCCAGGCTGGTCTTGAACTCCTGACCTCAAGTGATCTATCTGTCTTGGCTTCTTAAATTGCTGGGATTACAGGTGTGAGCCACTGCTTCCTGCCAGTAAAATATTTTTGTACAACTGTACAACATATCTGTGTTTTCAGCTAAGTGTTATTACAAAAGCATCAGAAAGTTAAAACAATTCTAAAAAGCTTATAAAGAAAGTCACAGTAAGCTAAGTTTAATTTATTGAAGGAAGAAATTTTTAATGAATTTAATGTAGTCTAAGTGTACAGTGTTTACAGAGTCTACAGTAGTGTACAGTCATATCATAGTCCTTCACATTCACATACTACCCACTCAACTGTTTCAACCAGAACAACTTCAAGTCTTTCATTGTCCATTCATGATAAGTGTCCTATACAGGTGTACCATTTTTTAATCTTTTATATCATATTTTTACTGTACCTTTCCTATATTTAGATACATCTAGACACATAAATACTTACTGTCATGTTACAGATGCCTACAATGTTCAGTACAGTAACATGCTGTACAGATTTATAGCCTAGAAGCAATAGGTTATACTATATAGCCTAGAAATATAGTAAACTATACATTTAGATTTGTGTAAGTACACCCTATGATGTTCACACAATGATGAAGTTGCCTAACAATGCATTTCTCAGAAATTATCTTGATTATTAAGTGATGTATTTGTTTCCTTTGCTCTGTAGAAGATTTTTAGTTTGGTGCAATCCCATTTGTTTATTTCTGTTTTTACTGCTTGTGCTTTTGGGGTCATGTAGAAGAAATCTCTGCCCAGAACAATGTCATAGAGCTTTTCCCCTAAGTTTTCTTCTAGTAATTTCATAGTTTCAGATCTTACATTTAATCCCTTTTGGGTTGATTTTTCTATAAAGGATGAGATAAGCATTCATTTTCTTTCTTCTGTATGTGGATATCCAGTTTTCTCAACATCATTTATTAAAGAGACTGTCCTTTCACCAATTTGTGTTTTTGGTGCCTTTGTCAAAAATCAACTGACTGTAGATGTATAGGTTTATTTTTGGGCTCTCTATCTTATCCCATTGGTTGTTATATCTATTTTTATTCCAGTACCGTGTTTTGATTACTATAGCTTTGTTATATATCTTGACATCTGGTAGTGTGATGCCTCCAGCTTTGTTCTTTTTGGTTAAGATTGTTTTGAATATTTGGGGTCTTTTGTGGTCTTAAATTAATTTTAAGATTTTTTTTTATTTCTGTGAAGAATAACATTTTAATTTTGATAGGGATGGCACTGAATCTGTAGATTGCTTTGGGTGTTCATATACGTATTTATTGTATATTTAGTTTTTTAGGCCTTTAAGAACTTCTTTTAGCAATGTTTTATACATTTCAGTGTACCCGTTTTATTATTTCTTGTAGTAGTAGTAGTAGTAGTAGTAGTAGTAGTAGTAGTTGTAGCAGCAGCATTTTGTAGATTTTTCAAGATTTTTAATATGCACAATTATGGTGTCTTTGAAAAGATACAGTCTTCTCCCTTTCTTCTCTATATGCTTGTTATTTGCTTTCCTTGCCTTGTTAAACTAGCTAGGACCACCAATATATTATTCAAAAGAAGCAGTGAGAGCAAAGTAGTGAGATTAGATATCCTGAACTTGTTTCTATCATTAGTGGGAAGGCAATCAGTCTGTTACCATTAAATGTGATGCTATCTCAGTGGTTCTTAATGTGTGGGGGAACTTCACCCACCAGAGGACAATTGGCAATGTCTAGAGACATTCTTTGTTATCACAACTGGGGGCTGTTATTGGTTTCTAATGAGTAGAAGCTCACTAGAGCCCCCCTTCGAGGCCTAGAGCCCCTTCATGTTTTACTAACGATGGCACCAAACCTAACTGATCACAAAAACTGACAAGAACCTATATGAAACTACTTACAGTTTTATCTAACTTTAGTATGCCTATTCGTAGAGGTTTTGCTGCATAAATATTAATTTGTTGAATTACAAAATGTTACATAACTTGTACAGTATATAAACCTCTCTAAATTCTGATTTCCAAACAGTATATGGACATAAGGATTTCAGGATTCCAGTTAAGGATTTATAGAGATGCTGCCAAACATCCTACAATCCACAGGACACCCACTCACCCAGACTGTGCAACAAGAAATTATGTAGCCCAAAACGTCAACAGTGTTGTTGTGGAGAAACTCCGTACTACCTGTAGGTTTTAAGGGATATCCTTTATCAGATTAAAGAAGTTATCTCTTAGTCTGATAAGAGTTTTCATCAGAAATGGTTGTTAAATTTATGTCAGATGGTTTTTTTTTCTGATTGCATACTCTTTATACTCATGTATTCTATGAATATAAAAAATGCCTTGATTTATTTATTTAAAAATTTTAATTAAAAAGTTTTTTATTTTAATTTTTATGGGTACATAGTAGGTATATTTATGGGATACATGAGATGTTTTGATACAGACACACAATGCATAATAATGAGACCATGTAAAATGGGGTATCCATCCCCTCAAACATTTATTCCTTGTGTTGCAAACAATCCAATTATATTCTTTTAGTTATTTTAAAATGTACAATTAAATTATTATTGACTATTGTCATCCTGTTGTGCTATCAAATACTAGGTCTTTTCTAACTGTTCTTTTTTTTTTTTTAACCTATTAACCATCCCGACCTCCTCCCCCCCCTTACCCACTATCCTTCCGAGCCTCTGGTAACCATCCTTCTACTGTCTATCTCCCTGAGTTCAGTTGTTTTGATTTTTAGGTCCCCAAAATAAGTGGGAAAGTGCAGTTTATCTTTCTGTGCCTGACTTTCTTCACTTAACATAATGACATCTAGTTCCATCCATGTTGTTGCAAATGACAAGATCTCAGTCCTTTTATGGATGAATAGTACCCCACTGTGTATATGTACATTTTCTTTTATCTATTCATCTGTTGATGGACATATGGGTTGCTTCCAAATCTTGGCTATTGCGAATAGCGCTGCAGCCAACATGGGATCACAGATATCTCTTCGATCTACTTATCTTCCTTTTTTTGGATGTTGAATTAATTAGTCAGGGTTCTCTTAGAGGGACAGGACCAATAGGGTAGGAAGCATCCAACATGAGAGAAAGGTGAAGGCTGGGATGTTACACCCATCTCTCCTTTTCACGTTTTTCTGCCTGCTTCATATTCATTGGCAGCAGATTAGATTGTGCCTGCCAGTTTAAGGGTGGATCTGCCTTCTCCAGCCCACTGGCTCAAATGTTAATCTCTTTTGGCAACACCCTCAGAGACACGCCCAGGATCATTGCTTTGTGTCCTTCAATCCAATCAAGTTGACACACAGTTTTAATCATCACAAGTCCACCCCTTGTCAATGTGAACCCATACACATCTCCTGAGATCATACATAATCTTCAAATAAAGGCAGAAAGGTCATAATTACGCCTAACATAATAGAAGTATCCTTCGTACAACCAGAAAGGCAACAATCCCCAACCCAAATTCTATTACATAAAGTTAACACACTTAAATGCTGATATGAAGTCAAGAAATATTCTATCACATGACACAGGAGAAAGGAAATAAAATGAAGATATTTTGTTAGTACAAGTGTATACATGCACAAACATGTTTTTAAAAGAGGAAAGGCTGGGCACAGTGGCTCACACCTGAAATCACAGCACTCTGGGAGGCCGAGATGGGCGGATCACCTAAGATCAGGAGTTCAAGACCAACTTGGCCAACATGGAGAAACCCTGTCTCTAATAATAATATAAAAATAAGCCAGGTGTGGTGGTACACACCTGTAGTCCCAGCTATTCGGGAAGCTGAGGCAGGAAGATGAATCTGGGAGGCAGAGGTTGCAGTAAGCTGAGCAGCACTGTATTCCAGCCTGGACAACAGAGCAAGACTCTGTCTCAAAAAAAAAAAGGAAGAAATACTCATGACTATTGAAGTCCACATTTCTGTAGCTGGTCACGACATGTGGTCGTAGCTGATATTGATGACTACCTTCTTCTACCCATTCTGTATTTCCTTTGCCTTCAGCAACACCTCAGTTGGTTCTGTTTCTTTTTTCCTGGTGGAGTGACTCAAACTCATTCTTGAAGGTTCTGGGTCATTTGTTGTCCTGCCTGAATTGGGCTGTTGTAGTTTCCCATTGACCTTAATCACAGGGCATGGTAATACTAAGAGAAGCCCTAATGAATCTCCTGTACTCCATGCATACTCTTCCTTATCTCCACTGTGGAGTAGTAGACTGATTTCATCTTCATAGTGTGGGTCAGTCACCCCAGCCAATACTGTAACTCCCTTCTTAGCCTGTTGACTTAAAGGTAGGAGGAGCCCAAAGTGTCAAGGTGGCAATCTTAACTTCCAGTTTAATGGAATTGTTGTTGTGTTTCCTGATGGCAACATTCCTCTCTCTGGAACTAAGACCTGTAGGCCAGCAGAACGTAATGTTGTGGGAACAGGAAGCAAAAATTTTGCCAGTGGATCCCTAGGGGTGATGGTGAGTGGTGCCACTTCTACTTCCACCCATTGATTTCTGGACCTGTGAATCCTGGGTATGGGATAAAGAGTACCATATATTGGATGCTAATTCAGAGCATACGCAGCCTTCTGGAGAACTTTGCCTCAGTGCTGCAAAGTATTGTCACCTAGTTGGTGTTGTATTTGTGACTTCAAAAGGCCATTCCTCCATTCTTCAATCCAGCTACTTCAGTATGCTGAGGAACATGGCAAGACCAGTGAATTTTGTGAGCATGAGCCCACTTTGAGACTTCCTTAGCCCTAAAATGAGTGCCTTTGTCAGAGTCAATGCTGTGTGGAATACCATGGCGGTGTATAAGGCATTCTATGTGTCGACAGATGGGAGTCTTGGCAGAAGCATTGCATGTAGGATAGGCAAACCCATATCTGGCGTAAGTGTCTATTCCAGTGAGGACAAACCTTTGCCCTTTCCTTGCTGGAAATGGCCCATTATAATCAATGTGCTACCAGGTAGCTGACTGATCACCCTGAAGAATGGTGCCATATCGAGGGCTCAGTGTTGGTCTCTGCTGTTCGCAAATTGGGCACTCAGCAGGTCAGCCTTGGTGAGTGGAAGTCCATTTTGCTGAGCCCATGTGTAACCTCCACCCCAGCCACCATGACCACTTTGTTTAGGGGCCCACTGGGTGATGACAAGGGAGGGTGGCAGGGGAAAGAGGCTGAGTTATGTCCATAGAACAGGTCATCCTGTCCATTTGATTATTAAAATCCTCTACTGAGGTCACCCATTGGTGAGCAATCACATGAAATACAACTATCTTCACAGTTTTTGACCAGTCAGAGAGGTCCGTCCACATACCTCTTCCCCAAATTTCTTTGTCACCTATTTCCCAATCATGCTTCTTCCAAGTTCTTGACCATCCGGCCAAAGCATTGGCTATAGCCCATGAATCAGTATACAATTGCATATCTGGCCATTTCTCCTTCCATGCAAAGTGCGCAACCAGGTACACTGCTCGAAGTTCTGCCAACTGGGAAGATTTCCCTTCACTGCTGTCCTTTAGGGATGTCCTAGAAAGGAACTGTAGTGTTGCTGCTGTCCACTGTCGGTTGGTGCCTGCATATCGTGAAGAACTGTCTGTGAACCAGACCCTAGTCTTCTCTCCATCTGTCAAATGATTGTAGGGAACTCCTCATAAGACCAACAGTGCAGGGTGGGGAAAAGAAAGCAGGGTGGCAGGAGTGGAGACCATGTGCATTTGAGCCACTTCCTCATGTCACTTACTTGTACCTTCAAGACCTGCTCAAGCTTGATCATGTGTATACCACCTCCATTTGATGATGGAATGCTGCTGTGCATGACTGACCCAGTTTATGGCTAGATGGTTCAGAAAGAACCCAATTCAAGACAGGCAGTTCCAGTCACATGGTGACTCGATGGCCCATAGTCAAACATCCAGTTTCCACTGAAGCCCAGTAACAGACCAAGAGCTGTATTTCAAAGAGTAGTTATCTGCAGAAGATGGCATGGTCTTGGTCCAAAATCCCAGAGGCCTCCGCTGTGTTTCACCTATGACAGCCTGCCAGAGGGTCCAAACAGCATCCCTATCTGCCACTGATAACTCAACCACCATTAAATCTGCTGGGTTATATGACCCAAGTGCCAGAGCAGCTTGCAGAGCAGGCTGGACCTGTTGCAGAGTGTTGTCTTGTTCTGGACCCCACTCAAAAGAGGCATCCTTTTGGGTCACTTGATAAATGGGCCTGAGTAACACACCCAAATGAGGAATGTGTTGCCTCCAAAATCCAAATGGGTCCACTAGGCATTGTGCCTCTTTCTTGGTTGTAGGAGGGGCCAAATGCAGCAACTTATTCTTCACATTGGAAGGAATATATTGACAGGTCTCATGCCACTGGACCTTTAGAAATTTTACTGAGGTAGAAGTTCCCTAAATTTTAGTCGGCTTTATTTCCCATCATCTGGCAAGCAAAGGTCTCATCAATAAGTCTAGTGTGTTTGCCACTTCTTGCTCACTGATCCAGTCAGCATAATGTCATCAATGTAATGGACCAATGTGATATCTTGCGAAAGCAAAAAGTGACCAAAGTCTCTCTGAACAAGATTATCATGTGAAGCCAGAGTTGATTTACCCTTGAAGTAGGACAGGAAAAGTAATATTGCTGGCTTTGCTGGCTGAAGGCAAATTGCTTCTGGTGGGCCTTATGCACAGGAATGGAGAAAAAGGCATTTGCCAAGTCAATGGCTGCATACTAGGTACCAGGAGACATGTTAATTTGTTCAAGCAATGAAACCACATCTGGTACAGCAGATGCAATTGGAGTCACCACTTGGGTAAGCTTACGATAATCTACTGTCATTCTCCATGATCCTTCTGTCTTCTGCACAAGCCAAACGGGAGAGTTCAAAGGGGATGTGGTGGGAATCACCACCAGAGCATCTTTCAAGTCCTCGATGGTGGCACTAATCTCCACAAAACCTCCAAAGGATGCAATACTGTTTTTGACTTACATTTTTCTAGGTAGAGGCAGCTCTAATGGCTTTCATTTGGCCTTTCCCACAATAATAGACCTCACCCTACTAGTTAGGGAGCTAATGTGGGGGTTCTGCCAGCTGCCAAGTGTATCGATGCCAATTATGCATTGTGGCACCAGGGAGATGACCACAGGATGAGTCCAGGGACCCTCTGGACCCCACAGTAAGTCGGACCTGAGCTAAAAGTCCATTAATTACCTGACCTCCATAAGCCCCTCCTTTAACTGGAGAACTACAATGACATTTTGGGTCCCCTGTAATCAACATCAGCTCAGAGCCAGTGTCCAATAGTTCGAGAAATATCTGACCAGTTCCCTTTCCCCAATGCACAGTTACCTTGGTAAAAGGCCAGAGGTCTTTTGGGGGAAGGAGGAGAGATTCACTGCATAAATTGTCAGTAATGTAGTGGGGTCCTTCCTCAAGGGGACCTGGCCTCCCCTTCATTCAAGAGGTTCTGGGTCTGTAAACTGGTTCAAGTCTGGAAATTGACTGAGGGGCTGATTCTCTGTTTTTGTAATTCAGATTAGGCTTTTGTTTATTCAACCTAGAAGTTTTCTCTTTGCATAATTTAAGTAGGAATGAAGTAGGCTTCCTATCGGTTTCTTCTGAAACACTGCTATTAATTAGCCAATGCCAGAGCTCCACACAAATCAGACTATTCTGATTCCTGCTTTGCTTCTGCTGTCCATTATGGTAGCTATACCCACCTTGCCTTTGATGGTTGAGTGCCACCATTTGGCCCCTGCCACCTCAGGATCCAGATATCTATAGAGTCACTAAATTACTTGTCTCTCATGATCAGTGAATCAGGAGTGTGAAATGTATCTATTCTGCATAACTCTCTAAATAGTTCATGCCAAGGACTGTCAGTGTTCTCCATACTATTAGAAATAGAGTTCTTAGCATTTGGGGATCTAATTATATTAAGCAGCCAACTCAAAAAACCCCTAAACCAATGAAAAAACTCCATCCTTAATATTCTGTTTCTCTAGAATCATTCCTGTTACCAAAATCTGTATTAGTCAGGATTCTCTTGGAAAGAACTAATAGGAGCTAGGAACTAGAATTAAAAATATTTGCACTTTACCTGGTATTCTATTTTACTGCAACAGATTTGATCCTCAATTCCTGAGACATAGTCCTTCCCACTCTTCTTTCTCTATCACAGACAGAGAAGCCTCACCTCATGGTCAGAACCACTGCAGGCCCATGGGGAGTACTGCCAGGCTACCATTGATGTTCACTTAAGCCCCAAGAACTCTTTATTCACTTTGTGGTGAATGCTGCCAGGCCTGGGCTTCATGCTTCAGGGCAGTGGGCTCCCCTTTGGTCCAGGGCAGGTCCCGAAATGCTTACCAAAAGCCAAGGCTTATAATTGGGGACTCCAAGAGCCCTCTTGCTGTTGTACCTCACTGTGGCAGAGTTGGTACCTAAAGTGCAAGACAAAATCCTCTTTACTTTTCCCCTCTCCTTTTCTCAAGCAGAAGGAGTCTTTCCCAATAGCCACCACAGCTGGGAATATGTTGAATCTTACCTGAAGCCAGCGCATCTGAATCTCACCCAAGGCTCATGGTGTACTACCTGGGTACCTGGGTATTGCTACTGGTTATTTAGGGCTACTGGTTATTTAATCTGCAGGTGATGGATCTTGCCAGAACTGGGACCTTTTCTTCAAGACAGCCAGTTCCCTTCTGGCCTGGGTTGTGTCTAGAAATGTCATCTGGGGGTTAGGAACTATAATGGGGTCCTCATGACTCTGACTGAAGACCTATCCTACTGTGTCTGAGTTAGTAACCAAGACGCAGACAAAACTCCTCTTTACTCTTCCGTCTCCTCTCTTCAAGTGAAAGGAAGGGATCTGTGTTTGACCTGCGAGCTTTGCAGCCTGGAGTTGAAGGAAGAGTGACACAAGCATTCCTTCAGCTGCTCCAGCTGATGTCTCAGTGAGTTGTGTGCCCTCCTCCCAACCTCAAACCCACTGTCTCCAAACCCAGCTCAGCACTAGGACTTGCAGATTTTGTGGCCTAGATTTTCTTTCAAGTTTATTTAACGTCCCAGTGCACTTTAGCCTGCAGTGGTGAGGCTTACTGGAATTCAAGTTCTGTCTCTGGGGATGGGTGATTCCCTCTGCCTAGGGCTGTTCTGAATGCTCCTACTGTGGGCAGGTATCAGCTGTGGTCAGCCTTGTTTTGCTTTCTGTTGTGATAGGGCAGCATTGAGTTCCATGCAACATCTCACTATCACTGCAGCCCCCCTCTCCTAAGCACATGTATTCTCTCTCCATCCACATAGCTGTAGCCTATGGATGGGGAAGGGGTGGCATCAGTGATTCAAGAGTTTTTTCTACCCTCTCCAGTGCCTCTTTCAGTGATATGAAGTTAAAACCAGGTACTATGAGTGCTCACCTAATATTTAGTTTTTTATGAAGGTGCTTTTTTTTTTGTAGATAGTTGTTAAATTTGGTTTTCAGGGCAGGGATGATCAATGGGGCCTTCTATTCTACCATCTTGCTGCACCCCCAACTGATTTTCTTTTTATTTATTTATTTAGATTTTTTTGGAACAGGTGGTGTTTGGTTACATTAATAAGTTCTTTAGTGGTGATTTCTGAGATTTTGGTGTACCCACCACCCAAGCAGTGTACACTGTACCCTATGTGCAGTCTTTTATGCCTCACCCTCCTCTCACCCTTACCCCTGAGTCCCCAAAGTCCATTGTATCATTCTTATACCTTTGTGTCCTCATAGCTTAGCTCTTACTTATGAGTGAGAACATACAATGTTTGGTTTGCCATTCCTGAATTACTTCCCTTAGAATAATGGTCTCCAACTCCATCCAGGTTGCTACCAATGACATTATTTCATTCCTTTATGTGACTGAGTAGTATTCCATGCTATACACACACACACACACACACACACACACACACACACACACACACCCCACATTTTCTTTATCCACCCATTGATTGATAGACATTTGGGCTGGTTCCATATTTTTGCAATTGTGAAGGGTGCTGCTATAAACATGAGTATGCAACTATCTTTTTTGTGTAATAACTTCTTTTCCTCTGGATAGATACAGTAGTGGGATTGCTGGATTGAATGGTAGATCTACTTTTAGTTCTTTAAGCAATCTCCACACTGTTTTCCATAGTGGTTGTACTAGTTTACATTCCAACCAGCAGTGTAGAAGTATTCCCTTTTCACCACATCCACGCCAATATCTGCTGTTTTTTGATTTTTTGATTATGGACATTCTTGCAGGAGTGAGGTCGTATCGCTGTGTTTTTTTTTGCATTTTGATTTGCATTTCCCTGATCATTAGTGATGTGGAGCATTTTTTCATTTGTTTTTCAGCCATTTGTCAACTATTTTCTTTTTTTTCAAATATATACTATTAATATTATTATTTTAATTTATTTATTTTACTTTAGGTGCATACTATATCTGGCATTTCTCCCCATGTTATCCCTCCCCACCCTCCCCTTCCTCCCCAACCCCCCACCATCTCTCCCCTACTTCCCCCCAACTGCCCCCAGTGTGTGATGCTCCTCTCCCTGAGTCCATGTGTTCTCGTTGTTCAACACCCACCTATGAATGAGAACATATGGTGTTTGGCTTTCTGTTATTGTGTCAGTTTGCTGAGAATGATGGTTTCCAGATTCATCCAAGTCCCTACAAATGACACAAACTCATCGTTTTTTGTGGCTGTGTAGTATTCTATGGTGTATATGTACCACATTTTCTTTGTCCAGTCTATCATTGATAGGCATTTGGGTTGGTTCCAGGTCTTTGCTATTGTACATAGGGCTGCAATGAACATACGTGTGCATGTGTCTTTATAGTATATTTTCAAAGGCAAAATAATTAAATGAGACTGTTTATTCCACTTACACTAGTGAAAAAATA
>CAUYOR010058709.1:0-30024 GCA_963573925.1 Callimico goeldii | reverse complement strand
TTTTTGGCTAGATTAAAAAGAATTGGCAGGAGTTCTATTTCAGGGGTAGGTAGAATGCAGAGTGAATCCATTGGGTTCCTGGGCTATTCTTTAAAAGGTGACTTTTCATTGCTGATTTGATTATTTACCATGAATTTGTTTCTGGGTACCAGGTAAGATATCTCCTTTTTTGTCTCTGACTATACTTTGTAGGGACTTCTTTTTATTTTGATTTTAGCTTTTTTTTTCTAATTCCTTGATTGAATCATCAAGTTTTGTATTTAGTATGTTCTTTTAAATATTATGTTTTCTCTTTAATGTTTTCACTGACTCAGAAGTATGTTGTTTAATTTTCATGTACTTTTGAATTAGTGATTTCAGAAGAAATACTTGGTATGAATTTGATCTTTTTAACTTGATTGTATTTTTGAATTAATATATGATAGATACTGGAAAATGTTCTATGTATTTAGTAGAGAAGAATGTGTATTCTATAGCTCTTGGATAGATAGTTCTGTAACTGTTTTGTCCATTTGCCCTGCAGCAAATTTTAGTTCAGTGTTTACTTATTGATTTTCTATGTGCGTAATCTATTCATTGTTGAAAGTAAGGTCCTGAAGTTTTCTATTAGTATCTTGCAGTTTTTTTCTCCAGTTGGATGTATTAATATTTACATTATATGTATGCACATATTAATTATATAGGTGTATTTCTGATATGATATTTTCTTTTTCCTCTTGCATAATTCTGTATCATCTCTGTGTCTTTAATATTTGGTGGTTTGATTATATTAAGTATGGGGATATTCTTACTTGGATTGAATCTGATTGGAAGCATTTGACATTCCTGTACCTGCATATTTATATTTA
The DNA here is from genome assembly GCA_963573925.1 of Callimico goeldii. Taxonomy (NCBI): domain Eukaryota; kingdom Metazoa; phylum Chordata; class Mammalia; order Primates; family Cebidae; genus Callimico; species Callimico goeldii. Next base: position 29,176 of record CAUYOR010058709.1, on the reverse strand, counting down.
TATTTAGGCTTGGAAAGTTTTCTGTTATTATTTCTCTAAATAAGTTTTCTACATACTTTTTCTACATACACTTTTTTTTGAGATAGAGTTTTGCTCTTGTTGCCCAGGCTGGAGTGTAATGACATGATCTTGGCCGATTGCCACCTCTGTGTGCTGGGTTCCAGTGCTTCTCCTTCCTGAGCCTCCTAGGTAGCTGGTATTGCAGGTGTACACTACCACACCCAGCTAACTTTTATATTTTCAGTAAGACTTTTATATTTCACCACGTTGGGCAGGCTTGTCTAAAACTCCTGATTACATTTGATCCACCCGCCTCATCCTCCCAGACTACTGCAATTACAGGCATGAGCCACCTCGCCCAGCTTTGCCACACTCTTGAACACCGGTGACTAACACATTCGCTCGACTGCTGCAATTACAGGCATGAGCCACCTCGCCCAGCTTTGCCACACTCTTGAACACTGGTGACTAACACATTCGCTCGACTGCTGCAATTACAGGCATGAGCCACCTCGCCCAGCTTTGCCACACTCTTGAACACCGGTGACTAACACATTCCCTCTTTGGATATGCTCCCATAAGTCCTATGAGGTTTCTTCATTTCTTTTTTCCTCTGACTGTGTATTTCAGTGGAACTGTCTTTGAGTTTTTCTGCTTGACCACTTCTGCTGTCAATGCTCTCAACTGCATTTTTTATTTTGTTGAGGTTTTGTCTTCAAGATTTTTGTTAGTATTTTTCTCACATTCTATTATCTCTCTGTCAAGTTTCTCTGATAAATGTCTGAATCATTTGTGTTTTCCTGAAGTCTACAACATTGTCTTAAAATAACTATTTTGAATTTTTTGTCAGGCCATGTATCCATGCCAGTCTCTTTTGTGTCAGTCACAACTGGCACCTGATTTTGACCACTTGGTGCCATCATGTATCTCTGATAGATCCTGATCCTTGTGACTATGCATTGATGTCTGCACGGTGATGTAGGTGCCTGATTTAATGTTCACAGTTTGGCTACTTTTGGAAATAACTGTCCAAAAATTCAGGGCAAGAAGGAAATTAAGGTCTTTAAGTTTATGATAGCTTCAGCCCTGGTAGCACTAGGGGAAACCTTGATATCCAGACATTGATGATTGGAGTAATTTGGTCACCAAAGCTGACTCAGTACCGAGTTGAACACTGGGAGCACTCAAGGCCTGCAACTGCCATGGTCTGCCCTCTCAGATTTATTCAGGCCTGAGGTCACTTTAGTCAAGCAGTAAAACTATTGACTGGAACTGGAGGACATTTTGCTGAGGCCAATTTCTCATCTGTTGCTGGGGTGGGTCTGGAGGCTTGCCCATTGGTATCAACCTCCCAAAGTGCTGGGGTGAGAAGACAGGCAAATATCAGTCCCAAGACAAAGTCCTATGCTTATTTCCTGGGATCAAGAATCCTCCCACCTCAGTCTCTTGAATAACTGGGACTAGAGTCATGTGCCACCATCCCTGGCTAAGTTTTGTAGCAACAGGTTTATCCCATGTTTCCCAGGTCAGTCTTGAACTCCTGGGCTTGAGTGATCCACCCACCTCAACCTACTAGTGTGTTAGGATTACAGGTATGAGTCACCACATCTGGTCAATTTTACTTTCTAAAATTTAAATTTTAGGTTACTTATTTTTATTCAGTCTTATTTCTCATAAATGAAATTTAGGAGGCTAATGGTTTAGAGTTTCATTTTGAGTTTTCCTTAAGGAATAAATGGAGTGTTGATGCTCATTTTCCAAATAGTTTTAGAAAATGAAAAAGTAATTTAGATGAGAAATGACAATTTGACTACTTTTTGTTTTCTGGCTTCATTTCACTGTGTATGAAGAGTGTATATTTTTTAACCTGCATGTATATGTGCAATGAGTTTTTACTCTTTCAACTGAATACAGTACAAAATTGTTTAAACAGACTATGCAGCTACTTCATAACTTAGGCTTTCTTCCGTGTGCTTATTTGTCTAATTATTAAAAGAACAATGTTTAAATTAATTTTGCTCATGAAGAATTTTCTGATAAAATTACATTAATAAACACACACATGCACACACTCACTTCTTAATTTCTGGAACTTTTAGATTTTCTGTTTCTCTAGTACCTTGTATTCCATCACTCAGCAAAATCTGTCAGCTTCACTTCCAAGATGTACTTTAACTCTGCAGCTTATTTCTTGTTTCCTATTATCACCATAGTCTAAAACACAGTTTATGTTACATTGGCCGCTACTTTACACTCTAACTTCCTGTTACACTCTTAACTTTCTATAAAGACTATCTTTTCAATGTCTAATTCACGTAATTTTATTATTTTTTAATTGAGACTGCTTTCTATGTGCTATAACATCTTGTAGCATCAGATCTGAATGTCTCTCTCATATTTGATCTTTGCCAGTCTTCCCTTTGAGAGAATGTGTATATACATGTAGAAATGTAGGTATGCATGTATTTGTTTATTTGTTTTTTCCAGGTGTAATACATGTATTGCACACATAAATATTCCTGGTAATAAAAGATTAACAAAGCTTTTTTTATTATTATTTTGTAAGTAAATTATTTTCTAAGGGAGTTGATTGGGGATAAATAGGTCTTAAAACTGCAAGGTTAGAAGAGAAAGTGAACATTTCTAACAAAAAATATTATCTAACATTTTTGTGTTTATTTTTAATAGCCTTGCTGATGGCATGTGGCCTGTTATCAGCTGTTTATGGGGCAGTTCTCTGCAGTATACTGGCCATCCAAATCAGCAACGATGACACTACCATTTAGCTACCGCCAATGGAACTCCTCTATGTGATAATATGGCATTTCTTAGAAATTATCTCACGTGCAGTGGCTCTGGCATTATTCACTGCAACTCTGAAACTGAAGAGCCTACCCTTTCTATTGGTCACATATTTTGTATCACTGTTGGCACCGTGGCTGGAGTTTTGGAAAAATGGAGCTCATCTTCCTAGCAGCAGAGAAAATAATGCCAATGTGGTGGGTACAGTACTGATGCTTATCTTCATCACACTACTATATGCTGCCATCAATTTCTCCTGCTGGGCAGTGGTGAAACTGCAGTTGTCAAATCAGAAAATATTTGACAGGAGAGAGAGGTGGAGCCATAGAATTTTACACTGCAGCTTTCAGTTTTTAGAAAATGTGATAATGATATTCGCATTTATATTCTGTAGAGGAGAAACTTTACTGAATTGTTGTTACACATTAGTTGCCATACACGTCATCATAATCTACTTATTAGGCTTTTACGTTATGTGTCTCTTCTATCACTATTTGTACCCAAGGAAGTCAGACAAAATACTGTAAAGACATACTAAAAATTAGCCAGAGTCACTGTAATATTATGTAAACATCTAAAAACTCAATTAAAAGAATAAAAATAAGCAGCTAAGGAAATATTGTCTTTCTTGGAATAGACAGGTAATTTTCATTCAACAAAGTATGAAATATTCACAAAATATACATATGTACTTTCACAGAACAATGAGTAAAGATGCTGAATGTGACTTTTTAAAGATACTCTTCCATTAAAAAATTATAAACAGCAAGATCGTGGGAGTAGTTTTCAATAAAATTGATTTTTCTCCTGTGACTGTGTATTAGTAATTTTTGTTTCCTTCCTTCTTTCCTTCCTTCCTTCCTCTTTCCTTCCTCCCTCCCTCCCCCCCCCCCGCCTTTCTCTCTTTCTTTTCTTTTTGTGATGTATTCTTATCCTATCACCCAGTATTGAATATAGTGGCATGATCTCGGATCACTACAACCTTCACCTCTCAGATTCAAGTGATTCTCTTGCCTCAGACTCCCAAGTAGATGAGACTATGTCACCTGCCAATACACACGGCAGTTTTTTTTTTTTTAAGACAGGGTTTCAACATCTTGGCCAGGCTAGCGTCAAACTCCTGACCTCATGATCCACCCACCTCACCCTCCCAGCATACTGGGATTACAGGTCTGAGCCACAGCAACCACCCTAATTTTTTTTTAAAGTATAATTATACAATTCATTAAATAAAACAAAATCAAAAGTCCATCTGGGTCCAAAAGCTGAGCAGGAAAAATAACCATAATGTATTTTTCACCTAGTACATTTTTGGAACCAGTGCCATTAATTTAAGAAATGTTTGGAATCTAGCATCTACATTTTGAGCTTATGAAAATGCTCCTGTTTATATTAATTTAAGGTAACTAAGGTCATTCTCATTGAACTTTGACAGAAAACAACTCAATACATCTGAAAAGTAAGAAAAAGTTGAATTAAGAAGAAATCATGTTAATAATTTAAAATACTAATTTACATTTCTCCCAACAGTGCACAAAAATTCTCTTTGCTCTACATTCTCAAGAACACTTTCATCTTTATAATAATTCTAACATTTGTGAGAGGAGGGCTCATTATAGGTTTTAATTTACATTTCCTTGATGATTGGTGGTGTTAAGCATTCAGTTGTTCAAAAATTACCTGGGGGTAGTAGTGCACACCTGTAATTCCAGCTACTAGGGAGGCTGAGGCATGGGAATCGCTTAACCCAAGGGATGGAGGTTTATGTGAGCTGAGATAGCACCACTGCATTCCAGCCTGGGTAACAAAGTGAAACTCCATCTCAAAATAAATAAATAAATAAATAAATAGAAATAAATACAGAGTTGTTGGCGATTTGACTGCCTTCTTCTGACAAATTTAAATTCAGATTCTTTGACAATTTTAATAGGTGTCTTTGATTTTTGTTAAGTGGTTTAAGTTGCTTGTATGCATTTATTCACCCTTTATTACATACATGAGCTGCAGGTATTTTCTCCAAGTGTGTGGGTTATCTCTTCACTCTGGTTATTGTTTCCTTTGCTGTGCAGAAACTTTTTAGTTTGATGTGGTGCAATCCAGTTGTTGATTTGTTGTGCCTTTGTAGCCTGTGCTTTTGCTTTTGGGGTCATAGAATAGATGTTTCAAAAATAAAATAAAATTGAAAATTGAGTTACCAGATAATTCAGCTACTCTACTTCTGAATATGTACTCAGAGGATAGAAAACTAATATGTCAGATATATTTGTACTCCTATATTCATGTTACCATTATTCACAATAGCCAAGTTAGAAAAACAACCTAAGTGCTTATCAACAGATTAACAGATTGTGTGACACAATGGACTATACTATACAGTGGACTATACTATACAGCTGTTATTTATTTGTGATGAAATAAATGGAATTTGAAGACATTATGCTCAGTGAAATAAGACAGGCATAGAAATACAAATATAGCATGATCACAATTATATGTGAAATCTAAAAAAGTTGAACTCATATGCCAGGTATGGTGGTTCCTGCCTGTACCTCCAGCACTTTCGGAGGGTGAGGTGGTTTGAACACTTCATGTCACAAGTTTGAGGCCACAGTGAGCCATAGCTGTGCCCCTGCACTCCAGCCTGTGAAACACAGCAAGACCCTGATTCTTTAAACAAATACACAAAAGGTAGTCAGAGATTGGAGTATGGGGTGGTGGTGGTAGTGGATAGGAAAAGTGAAGACGTTCATCAAAGGGTAAAACATTTCAGTGAGACAGGAAGAAGTTCTGGTAATCTGTTGCACAGAATAATAATCACAGCTAATAAATGTACATGTCAAAATTCCTGAAAACTCCAGTCATGGTGTCTCAGGTCTGTAATCCCAGCACACTTGGTGGCCATGGCAGGCAGATCACTTGAGGTCAGGAGTTCAAGATTAGCCTGGCCAACACAGTGAAACACTGTCTCTACTAAAAATACAAGAATTAGGTTTGGTGGCACACACCATAGTCCCAGCTACTTGGGTGGTTGAAGCAGGAGAATCAATTGAACCCAGATTGCAGATGTTGCTATGAGCTGAGATTGCACCACTGCATTCCCACTTGGGTGACAAGAGCGAAACTACATCTCAAAAAAAAAAATTAAAGATGGCAAAATAGCAACAGTCTCAGTCTGCAGTTGACAGAGAGCACCAGAAAACGAGTGATCTCCACATTTCCAACTGAGAAATCAGTCACTGGGACTGGTTAGACAGTGGAAACGGCCCAAGTTGGGCAAGCTGAAGCAGGGTGGACACAGCCTCAGCTGGGAGGCACATGGAGCTTGAGAACTGTCTCTCCCAGCCAAGGAAAGCCACTGGGGATTTTTCTGGACACTCTGGCACTCTGGCAAACTAACATCTGCTGGCTTGAAATGCTGACATTTGGCACAGCAGTGCGAGCTTGACCTGGGAGGTTAGAGCTTGGTGGGTGGAGGGGCGCCTGCCATTGCCGATTCTCTGGTAGGTGGTTTCAACTTCGCCTGTGTAAACAAGGCCCCCAGGAAGTTTACACAGCGGCTGGATGGAACCAAGCAGGGCAGCTCAGCAAGGCCTCTGCAGGCAGACTGTCAAGTAGATTCCCTTCTTGCTGGGCAGGGTATCTCAGAAATAAGACAGCAGCCCATTAGGGTCTTAGAAAGCCCCCACCGTCCTGGACAGAGCACCTGGGAAAAGGGGTGGTCATGGGTTTCCCTTCAGCAAACATAAACTGTCCCAGCCCAGCATTTCTGAAGCGGGTGAGAGATCGCCTAGTACAGTGCTTGAGTTTCATTAAGGGATAGACTGCCTCCTCAAGTGGCTCTGGGAATCTCTCTGTGTCCTAACTGGGAGACACGTCATACAAGAGAGCTCTGGCTGACAAATGGCAGGTACCCTTTTAGGATGAAGCTACAAGAAGAAAGAACAGGCAGCAATCTTTGCTGTTTTGCAGCACCTGTGGGTAATTCCCAGGCAAGAAGGGTAGGAATGGACGTCCAGCAAACTCCAGCAAACCTGCATCAGAGGGGATTGACTATTAGAAGGAAAACTAGCACACAGAAATAAACAGCTTCAATGTCAACAAAAAGGACTTTCACTCAGAAACCCCATTCAAAAGTCACCAATTTCAAAGACCAAAGGTAGATAAAGATGGAAAGAAACCAGCACAAAAAGGCTAAAATTACCAGAAGCCAGAAAGCCTCTTCTCCTCTGAGGGATCACAACACTTGTCAGCAAGGGACCAAAACTGGAAGGAGAATGAGGGTGACGAATTTACAGAAGCAGTCTTCAGAAGTAGGTAATAACAAAATTCTCTGAGCCAAAGGAGCATTTTCTAACCCAATGCAAGGAAATGAAGAGCGTTGAAAAAAGGTTAGACAAAATGCTAATGAGAATAACCAGCATGGAAAAAAAACATAAACAATTTGGTGGAGCTGAAATATACAGCACAAGAACTTTATGAAGCATACACAAGTTTCAATAACCGAATTCAGCCAGCCAGAGAAAGAATGTCAGAGATTGAAGATCAACTCAATGAAATAAAATGAGAAGGCAAAATTAGAGAAAAAGAGTTAAATTAACAAAGCCTCCAAGAAATATGGGATTGTTTGAAAAGACAAAATCTATGTTTGATCAGTGTACCCGAACATGACAGGGAGAATAAAACCAAGTTGGAAAACACTCTTCAGGATATTACCCAGGATAACATTCCCAACCTAGCAAGGCAGGCCAACATTCAAATACAGGAAATACTGAGAACACCACAAAGGTATTCCTTGAGAAGAGCAACCACAAGGCACAATATTATCAGATTCACCAGGGTTGAAATGAAGAAAAAAATCCTAAGGGCAGCCAGAGAGAAAGGTCGGATTACCTACCAAGGGAAGCCCATCAGTCTCCCTGCAGATCTCTTGGCCAAAACCTTACAAGCCAGAAGGGAGTGGGTGCCAATATTCAACACCCTAAAATAAAAGAATTTTTATCCCAGAATTTCATATCCAGCCATACTAAGCTTCATAAGTGAAGGAGAAATAAAAGTCTTTACACACAAGCAACTGCTGAAAGTTTTTGCCACCACTGAGCCTACCCTACCCTACAACAGCTCCTGAAGGAAGCACTAAACAGGGAAAGGAATGACAAGTACAAGCCACTGCAAAAATGTAACAAATGGTAAACACCAATGATGCAATGAAGAAACTGCATCAACTAACAGGAAAAATAACCAGCTAGCATCAAAATGGCAGAATTAAATTCATACAGCACAATATTAACCTTAAATGTAAATGGGCTAAATACCCCAATCAAAAGACACAGACTGACAAATTGGATAAAAAGTTAAGACTCATTGGTGTGCTGTATTCTGGAGACCCATCTCTGATACAAAGGTATAGATAAAGGGTTGGGGGAATATTTACCAAGCAAATAGAGAACAAAAAAGCAGGGGTTGCAATCCTAGTCTCTGATAAAATGAACTTTAAACCAACAGATCAAAATAGACAAAAAATGACATTACATAATGGTAAAGGTATTAATGCAACAAGAAGAGCTAACTATCCTAAATATTTATGCACCCAATACAGGAGCACCCAGATACATAAAGCAAGTTCTTAATGACCTGCAAAGAGACTTAGACTTCCACATAATAATAGTGGGAGATTTCAACACCCCACTGTCAATACTAGACAGATTGACATGACGGAAAATTAGCAAGGATATCCAGGACTTCAACTCAAATTGAAGCAAGCAAACCTAATAGACATCTACAGAACTCTCCACCCCAAAACCACAGAATATACATTCTTCTCAGCACCACATCACACTTATTCCAAAGCTGACCACATAAGTGGAAATAAAACACTCCTCAACAAATGCAAAAACAAACAACAAAACCAGAAACCACAACATAGTTTCCCGGATCACAGTACAATCAAATTAGAATTCAGGATTAAGAAACTCACTCAAAACTGCACATCTACGTGGAAACTAAACACCCTGCTCCTGAACGCATACTGGAAAAATAACAAATGAAGGCAGAAATAAAGATGTTCTTCAAAACCAATGAAAACATAGACACAACGTACCAGAATCTCTAGGACACATTTAAAGCACTGAGGAAAATTTGTAGCACTAAGTGCTCCTGAGAGAAGTGAGGAAAGATGTAAAACTGACACCCTAACATCACGATAAAAAAAAAAAGTCTAGAGGAGCAAGATCAAACATATTCATAAGCTAGCAGAAGGCAAGAAATAACTGAGATCAAAGCAGAACTCAAGGAGATAGGGACAAAAAAAAAGTTCAAAATATCATTGAATCCAGGCTGTGGATTTTTGAAAAGAGAATAAAATAAAAAATAGACCACTAGCCAAACTAATAGAAAAGAGAGAAGATCCAAATAGATGCAATGAAAAATGTTAAAAGGGATATCATCACCAATTCCACAGAAATACATTTTCCTGGAAAGCTACAGCATGGCACAGCTCGTCCCTGAACGACACCATCACTTGCTCTTGGGAAGTCCTGTCCTCATTCAGATTGCTTTATTTCTGAGGCCAATCACCTGATCACACATCTGCTGCTAGCATTTGGGCCATAACACAAGAGTGTGTATGAATACAGGTGATTGTGCTTCAGAAAAGAGGGAGAAGGAGGCCTGACTCTCCCTGCCTCTCAGGGCACATTCTGTCTGGGGCTGGTAGGGTTGCCCCCATTCTGTGATGTCACGGTGCCCAAACACATGCACCGAGGAGTCATCACAGACAGCCCAACTCACCCGTGAGGTGCCCTCAGTGCTGCCTCTGACCTCTCTATGGCAAGCCAAATGGCCACGGGAAGACCCCATGCAGTGTTAGAATGATGCCATTGAGGGTAGGGATTTTAGATCAGATGGTCATGGACTCTACCTGTGCAACGGGCTCTACCACTCTCTAGCTATCCCACTACCCACAAGCTACTTTAACAGTCCAAGTTTCAACCTCCCCATTTGTGAAATGGAGACAATGTCTTAGTTACAGAGGTAGCAAGTCTACTGCATAATGTCAAGAATTTAGCACTGAGCCTGGCTGTTAGTGTTACTCATTATCATGTATCATGATTATTATTATTATTACTACAACTACTTTTTTTTAGATGGATCCTCACTTTGTCACTCAGACTGGAGTGTAGTGGCATGATCTCTGTTCACTGCAACTTCTGCCTCCTGGGTTCAAGCAATTCTCCTGCCTCAGCCTCCCTAGTAACTGGGGTTACAGGCATGCACCACTGTGCCCAGCTCATTTTTGTATTTTTAGTAGAGGCTGGGTTTCACCATGTTGGCCAGGTTGGTCTAGAACTCCTAACATCAAATGACCCACCCACCTCAGTCTCCCAAAGTGCTGGGGTCACAGGCATGAGCCACTGTGCCCAGCCTACCACTACTATTTTAAAGGCCTCTACCCATAAATGATCACAATTTGTTGAAAAGGAAGTGCAGAGGCTGAAGGGTGTCTCGAGGAGGGCAGTGATCAAAATCATACTAAGAATCTGAAAATCAGAAGACAAGGTTGGGTGAGAGTAAAGCCTGGATGAAATAATATTATTAAATTGCTTTTCAAGTATAGACACTGAAGAGCTACAAGCTGGAAAGGGGGACAAAACTAACTCTTTTTTTTTTTTTTTTTTTTTTTTTTTTGCATGACTTACCATATGCCAGATTCCAGACTGGAGAGTTTACATTTTTTATTGCATTTAATTCCCATTGCAACCCTCTGAGGTTGTTATGATTCCCTCTTCACAGACAAGGAAACAGGCTGAGAGACCAAGCCAAACAGAAGGGATGGGCTGGTGTCTGTCTGACTCCAATACCAACCGTCTTTTCTCTGTAACCTAAAGCAGTGAAGCCCCCTCAACATCTATCTTATTATTACAGAAATTATAAGCTTCACAGGTTCAATATATCCCCCCTCGCACCACCACCAATATTACAGCTGCACAATGGCAGTCCTCACTGAGGAATTAATCCAGCCCAGGGAGACAGACATGTGAGTGGCTAAGTACAATGTTGAATGATAAAGGCTCTGTGTAGCAAGAACAAAACTCTGGCAGAGCACAGAGGAGTGTTTCTTTCTGTTGGAATCAGGGAAGGAGTAAAGAAAGCCTGGGGCCTTTTACAGAAGAGGAAAGCCAGGTGCAGTTCCCTAGGGTTGTCTGGTGGAAAGGTCTGGGAAGGGCATTCATGTTGGCTGTTGGCTGGGGCAAAGGAATCCAAGATATGGAGGTAAGGAGGCAAGTAGCTTGTTCCAGAAAACACTTAGACCACCCAGGCAGACATGAGCCAGAGTACAACGTGCGTAGGAGCTGGGAAAGTAGGATGCCACCTAAAGGCAAGATGCGTTGCATGACAGGCTGGGGGTTTTAGACTCTTTTGTAGGCAGTGGGGAGCTACCAAAGGCTTCCCAGTAAGTGAACAGCCTGATCACATCAATATTTCAAGGTATTACATCTGACAACTGTGTAGAGGATACAGCAGGGAGAGAATGAAGGCATAAAAGTGACATTCTTCCAACTCATGTTGCAGCAAGCCTTAGGAATCTGCAGGGCCTTTTTAGTAGGCATTAAAGGGGGCATTTTAAGGAAGTCACAAGGTATGGTCCTTCAAAGAGCTCACAGTACATGCCCATCTTTCCTGACCTTCCTCCCAGGTCCCTGATGAGGAAGCCTGCCAGAGGGAACAGCAGGATCCATCACCCTTCACTCCCACTGCACTGAAACGCAAAATGGCTTTGTTAGTATAACAAGTACTTTAGAAAAAAAACTTGTTGGCTGAGACACCAGCATTTCCAGGGCAGACAGAAGTGGTTGTAGCTAATACTTGAGAAGGCCTCAAAAGAGAGCGACAGTCCAGGACCTCCTCAGGATAGGCTGGGAGAACAAGATGGTCTGGCACAAAAGATAAGGCTCAGATCTCTGCCCATTTATTCATTCATTTATTTACAAGTGCACATTGAATGCTTGCTGTGTACCATGCCTTATGTTGGGTGCTGGCATGCCAAGGCGAAAGAGGTAACATTGCTACTCTCAAGGTCACAGTCTAGTGTAGAAGATGGAAAAGTAAACAAAACATTTACAAAATGGGAAAGGCATAACAATAGAGATTCTCAAGGATCACATAGGAGCAACAACACTCAGGTGATCAAATAAATATGAAGTATCTTTTTGTAAAGAGACTAAATACCGAGCATACATGAAGATGGCCATGTTCTGGGCTGGACATCAGCTGTGTTTTGAAGAATGAATAGCTAGTTAAGGAAGAGGTAAATGTTTCAGGCAGAGGACATAGTATCTGCAGCCAAGGAAAAGAATATGATGCCAAGTGGAATTCACAAGTGGCATATATGTATATACATATTTTTGAGACAAGATCTTGCTCTGTCACTGGGATGGAGTGCAGTGGCATGATCACTGCTCACTGCAGCCTCGAACTCCTGGGCTCAAGCAATCCTCCCCACCTCAGCTTCCTGAGTAGCTGGGACCACAGATGTGTGCCACCATGCGTGGCTAATTTTTTAATTTTTTGTAGAGACAGAGGTCTCTCTACATTGCCAAGGCTAGTCTGAAACTCCTGGGCTCAAGTAATTCTCCTGCCCCAGCCTCCCAAGTAGCTGGGATTACAGGCATGTGCTATCACACCTGGCTAATTTTGTATTTTCAGTAGAGACAGGTTTCAGCTTGTTGGCCAGGCTGGTCTCGAACTTCTGACCTCAGGTGACCTGCCTGCCTCAGCCTCCCAAAGTGCTAGGATTACAGGCATAAGTCACCATGCCCAGCCTGACATTTGTATATTTAAGATCACTCTGGCTACTGCAATAAGATCAGAAGATCATATGATATGAAACCGAGACATGATGAGAGTATAATTTGGAAAACAATCTTGAATTTCACTTCCAAAACTAGTCAGTTAGATCTGAGTGGAATTAATATAGATGAAAACTGTTGAGACCCTGCACTAAGAGAGGGGTGGTGGGGATAGAGAGAAGGGAACCTGCTGGAGAGGTGTTTGAGAAGAGAATGAGATTTGATAGGTCATGATAGCTGTCTGGGGTCAAGAGGGAAAGTCAAGAGTCAAGAAGGAATGTCAGGATTCTGGCCTGAGCCAGGAACAAAGGAAAACAGGAGATGGCTGGATTGGTCAGGGATTGGGGTTTAGTTGAAGAAAAGCAAAAGATGAGAGTGAATGAAAAACAAGGATAATTGAACAATAATGATGGCTGGACCAGTGGCTCATGCCTGTAATCTCAGCACTTTGAGAGGCTGAGGTGGTAGGATTGCTTGAGCCCAGGAGTTCCAGACCAGCCTGGGCAATATAGTGAGACCTCATCTCTACAAATAATATTTTTTAAAAATTTTAATATAATGTTGAAGTAATATATTTTGTTTTCTAGACTAATTGGAGAAGGAAATTGAGGAAGAAGTGGACTGAGAGATGACTGCAGATGCAGAGGCAACATGGCTAGAGATCTTATTAAAACTGGGGAGTAGGCACAGTAAACACAAAGGGGTTGAAGACATGGAAGGATAAGACGTTATGGTCAGAGCGCGCATAATGAGTTAAAGGTTTTGGAGGTGCAGCCATTTCAGATGAGGACAAAACCAGAGTGTGGCCATAGGTGTGAGCAGTGAAGTAGAATGGCTGTGAATGTCACTCTGAAGCCTGACTGTTGGACACGTCATCCTCATAGACACAGAAGTCAGGGTGATGGCAGGTCTTGGGGTGAAAGGGAGGAACTGGAGCCAGGCCTAAAGTCTTCCATGAGCAAGGAAAATGACACTTAGAAGAAAGACTATGGCAGGAAGGTGTGGGTTTCAAAGGAGCAGTGTTTACATTAGGACTGGAACAGCATGACTTGGAAGCAGAACTGGGAAACTTTAAAGTTGTTTGTTGGGGCTACTTTCCTGGCTAGCACTGGGGATGGGAGAATGAGCATCCCTCAGAGGAGACAAAGAAGGCAAAGCAACACCCTTGTGTAAGAGCGAGTTTCTGTTTAAATCAGGAAGAGGGTGCAGAATTCAGGAAGAACTGGAGGCTGCAGGGGAGTTTTACTCTGCTGTAGTGTTCCAGAGGCCCTGCAGGAGAAAGAGAATGCATTAGGGAAGCAGCAGCCCAGGTGGAATGAAGACAAGAAGAATGCTTGGTGGTGCTTGAGACCCTTGTCACTGCCACCTTCACATTCATCCTGGTCTCTCCCTCACTCCACATCCAATTGGTAACCAAGGCCTGTTGACTTTGAAATCAAAGTAAATAGCTTTCTTGTTTCTCCCCGTCATTCTTTCTCCACTGCCCAGGCCTGAAACAAAGCTCTCATGGTCTCTTTCTTGTGTGAAGTGCTGCAGAGGGAACTTGTTTGGCCTCTCTGTCTCCTGCCTCCGTTATCCTTCCCCAACCTACCTGCACCCTACTCCCACCTTCCTCCATGCAGCTGATAGAAAGTTCTTTTTTATCCACAAATCTGATCCCATTATTCCACCACTCAGCATTCCTCAATGACCCCTCAATCTCCAACATGACACAGTCTGGCCCATTGGTATGGCATCCAGAGTCTGTCAGTATTGGGGACAAATGACTGGGGTCAGACAATCTGATTTTGGACAGATAACGGCTGCCCCATCTAATGTCATCTTCCACTACTCCCCCTTCAGAATGTTACGCCCTGGTCGTACTCAGTCATTCCCAGCTCTCAGAACGTGTTACTATGTCCTCTCCTGCATCCAGATTTTGCACATTCCAGTGCACCTGCCTACACGTTATTTATTCCCCCTTACCACACTTTGCCTCTGACAGACCCACTCCAGAATCCACTCAAATGCTTTTTCCTCTATGGGGTGGGCCTTCACTCCCCTGGACCGCTTAGGGGATCTTTTTCTTAAGCTCTCCCCACACTTTGCACAACATGCCATGAGAGTAAGTATGTACTGCACTGAATATACTACTGTTTCTCTACCTACTTGACAATAACCTCTTTTTATTTTATTTTATATTTTTAGGGAAAGTTTTGCTCTTGTTGCCCAAGCTGGAGTGCAATGGCAGGATCTCAGCTCACTACAACCTCCACCTCCTGGATTCAAGCAATTCTCCTGTCTCAGCCTCCTGAGTAGCCGGGATTACAGGTGCCAGCCACCATGCCTGGCTAATTTTTGTATTTTTGGTAGAGATGAGGTTTCACCATGTTGGCTAGGCTGGTCTCAAACTCCTGACCTTAGGTGATCCACCCACCTTGGCCTCCCAAAGTGCTGGGATTACAGGCATGAGCCACTGTGTTTGGCTGACAATAAGCTCTTTTTAGAAGAAAACACTTCTTCAATGCTTACCTTGACTACTTACCACATTATCTAGCACGTAGTAGGTGCAAACTATTTACAGAATTTATGATTGACTTAGCAGATGTGTGACTAGGGGAATGATATCCAGTCATCTAAGGCATGATGTAAAGAATGAAGGTCTAAGTTTTAAAGGAAGCTCTTTTACGAGCCATTTGGAAGCTCATAGACTGTATCTGTTGCATCTGCAGACCTCTCATTTTCAGGGCCAGAACAATATTTTTTGCCTGGTGGGGGCTTAATAAATATGGAAGAAAGACAAAGCCCCTGCCCTCAGGAAGGATCCAGTAGACCAAGGAATATTTCTGCAACCAGCCAGTTATCCCTGCGAAGTCCTAGGACTCCAGTCACATGTTCTTTCCTCCATTTATTTAGCAGAGTTGCCATAGGTCAAGCACTACGTTCTGTTTTTTAATCTGAAACTCCTGGAATGGCAAGCTTGTGGTTAAGTTTGAGTTGTGTGTACTGCACAAGCAGAGCATCCCATAGGAATAGACTCTTCCTCAAAGCATGAGATGCCCAAGACCTAAGGGTGCCTGGGAGTTTTCCCTACCCCTGCCTGCCTGACTATTTCAGCTCACCGGGCTTCCTCCACCCTCTGGAGTCCCGTTGTACTTGAGGCAGAAGCAGACAGTTTGGCATTAATTGCTCTCATTGTTTCAAGTGTGCTATTTTTATCTCCCCAGTACTCTGCACTCTCCTTGCTAACGAACCTGGTCTTTTGGTTTCACATTGCCATTGTGCCCCAAGGCTCAGTAAAAGCTTGTTGATTGATTTTCCTATGGACTGTAATTATTTCCAATGCTGCCATGAGATAGAGATTTGGTTGTTGTTTTTGTTGTTGTTTTTGTTTTGAGACAGGGTCTCACTCTGTCACACAGGCTGGAGTGAAGTGGCCTGATCATAGATTACTGCAGTGACCTCCTGGGCTTCAAGGGATTCTCCTACCTTCGCCTTTTAAGGAGCTGGGAAGTCAGGAAGTGTTTCTAGCTAATTTAAAATTTTTTTTATTGTAGAGACTGGGTCTTGTGTGTTGCTCAGGCAGGTCTTGAACTCCTGGGCTCTAGGCGTCCTCCCCTCCACCTCCCAAAGTGATGGGATTACAGGCATTTATCCCCTTGCCTGATGGAACTCTGTTGCAACTTCTACCCCTGCAATCCCCCTCCCCACTTTCAGAACTCACTGTTTGTCTGTTGGTATCCAGCATGTTCTCATCTCAAAACTTCTCTCTTCCCTTTTCTACAAAAACAAACTTTATTTCATGTACTGTCAATGTTCCTGAGGTTCTCTCCCATGCTCTTTGTGTGTGCTAGTCCTCCTGCATAAGGGCTGTCTTGACAAGAAATGTCATTCTTATTAACTGCTTTATGATCTATGTATGTGTCCACAAAACTTATCAAATGCGTGTGGGACCTGCTGGGGTAAAGGAAGCCTTCACTTTGATTGAATTTCCATGTTCTCAGTTTAGTATTGAGGGAAAGATTAAGCTGAGGGGAGGTCAACTGGGAAGAGAGAGACTTCTTCATAGAAAGGTGAGGAAAGAGTGCTCAGAAGTGAATGGTGAAGAGGGGCCCTGGGGAGGAGAGCATCGGCCTGGCTCCCAGCTCATTTCAATTTGGTCTCAGAAAGAAAGACCATAAGGAGGTGGGGACAAGCTTAGAGGTTTGCTTAAGAGGTGCTTCTTAGAGTTCGGAGAGCTACCAAAGATTTTTTTGAGAATTGCCAATATGCCTCTCCAGATGGTCTGAAACTACCCTGCTTTTACCCTAAAAGTTGACTGAATCCAAAGATCTGATGAGGCTGCAGGGATGCTTTTGTCCAACCTCCCCCAAGGTGTGATCTCTCAGACAGGCTCTAAGTGAGCCATTCTGGTGACTGGGAGCCCACACATTCACAAGGCCACTCACATTATTTGGGAAAGAGTGGTGGCGGTGATAATTAATCTCCAAATCAATTCAGCCACATTTATTAGTTGCCTCGAATGGTGGTCACAGAGCATCAAAGTTGAGAAGCCTGGCTTAGCTTCAAATCGACTTGGGTTTGAATCACAGCTGCAGCATTTCCCATAAGACTCCAGGCAGGTTACTCAAACTGAGTCTCAGTTTTTGCATAGATAAGTGGATATAAGTGTTTTCACTTCATGGTGTTATGATGAGGATTATGTGAGACATGACAGCACTTAGCAGAATGCCTGGTGTATGGTAATGCTCAGGAACTGCTAACTCATAATAATATGATGAGCCAGCACGCAACCACCCTCCTCACTAGGACCCCATCCCCATGCTCAGCCCACTCCTTTGAGGACCCTGGACAAAGTAATCTAGATAGTAACCAATCTTCTGAGTTCTTCCTGTGTTCAATTGGTTAGAGGGATTTAGAAAGGAGGACACAGTGTGACCCGAGCCCTTGCAATGCTGTCTTGGTGCCGTGCAATTGACCTGGCCTTCTTTGTGGACACAGGCCAAACTGCCCAACAAAATGCCCGTGCCATAAGATATCTCCCCCGTCTTGCCAATCAATATTGTGATCTGGGTCATTTATCAGATCGGTTTGGTGACAGACAATGTAGTGCAGGTGTAAAAAGCAAATGATCTGATGATAGAAAGCCTGAGATTCAAATGATGCCTTCTTATTTTCTATTATGTACCTTACATGAGTTATTCAATCTTGCTAAGAGAACTTTTGTTTCCTCATCTGTAATTTGGAGTAATATAAATTTTTTTATAGTGTTGCTGTGATGATTCAAGAGCTCACGTAAGAAAAGCAGCTAGCACGTTGCCGGATGCATAGTAATTGTTCCATAGATGTGCGTTGGTTGTCCTAAAAGAGTGATGGTCAGTGATGGTGCTGCTTCCTTACTGGGACATCCTTTACTCCTTGCCTTGCAAGCACCTGGTACTCTTTTTCACACCCGTCACTCAAAGCTCAGTTCACGCCAACATAGTCTTGAACCCGAATTAATCCACACACAGCCTCATCAAAGCCCTTCAGGTTACTGTGTCTTCATCAGCAAAGCTGGGCCCAGAAGCCCTTAAGAATCTGGCAAAGTTCCTTCCGGCTGGCTTGGCACAGCAGGAAAACAGCAGTGTCAACTGCTAATTTCCTGCAAAGGCAGCAGACTCTGCCTTTCACAGTACACAGCAGACAGACACCACACACCCAGACAAGTTCCCAATTAACCACGCACAATTAGTGTCTCTCAAAAGTACATACATTATTCTCTGCCCAACTAATTAACTGCACTAAACGTGCCAGGTTTAAAGGTGTGGTCTGGGTTATCAAAAAGCCTTTGAGAACCAGACCAGATTCAAGGCTCAGAAGACTCAAAAGTTCTGCTGTAGTTTACCACCAAACTGACTGGGATCTTAACTCTGTCTCTCCGCAAGCAGGGGCACTGCTGGAGACTCTCTACCCCTTGAGATTGTTAGAACTTGGACAATTGTGATGACCAACTGCACAGATGCACACTATGATTCCTCCTGGCCTCTGCTATGACTGTTGTTTTCCTTCCTGTGGCAGGAAGGGGGATTAATCTTAAGCAAACATGATGTATGCATGTGCCTTCTAAGGTGTGAGATCCTCATGACCACCCTCTACCCGTAAGGAAAATAAACCTGAGATGGGCTTCAAGGCGGTCACACAGATGGTAGCTGAGCCACAATGTGAATCCATGTTAACCTCCCTTTTAAAATCTCAAGACTCATTCTCCTCCCTATCCCATGCCAACTATAATTCTTCTTGCATAGCCCCTTTAGATTTCCGTTTCCCTGTCATCCCTCTCCATCATTCTCCTCCACCCCTCATACTGCCCTCATTAAAAAAAAACTTTCTTCGGGCACTTGAACCCAGGAGGCCGAGGCTGCAGTAAGCCGAGATGGCGCCACTGCACTCCAGCCTGGATGACAGAGTAAGACTGTCTCAGAAAAAAAAAAAAAAAAAAAAAAAAATGCTCTCTTCCCTGATGCTTCCCTTCCTAGACCAGTGACTTCTACTTAATTTGGTGGAATGTTCTTTGCCAGTCTGCCAGCTGAATGCTGCCATTCTCCTCTCCCCACCCAGGTAATATAATTATTTTAATGGGAGCTTTGTAGAAAAACATGTGATACTCTCAAACCCCACCAGGGATTACCACTTGCCCTACCTCCACTGGGAGTTGCCCTGAGCAACCATGCTGATGGACACAAGGGTGCTTGGGAGAGTGAAGCCAGGAGGTTCCGCTCGGTGGCATTTCTTCAAGGAGGTGACTACAGAACAGGATTAGAAGGTAGAGGGTATAGTAAGGAGCAGCTGGGAGATCCTGTGGGCAAAGACAGGCTCAAATAAATTATCATGTGGCATAGCTGGAGAACTAGCTTTACTTGGACAGAACAGAGGGACCAGGGAAAACACAAGTACCTTCTTTGGAAAGCCTGTATTCTCTCCCTTCCTGGTTCTCTATCCAAACCCTTCCTGGTCGGAGAGGCAGCTCTTGGGGCTGTGAGTCACAGGTAGCTACTAAGAGGTGATGTTTGATCTACCTCTAGCTTCCAGGCAGGAAAGAGGTGGCAGACAAAGCTTCACCCGAGAGTTTTGCCATGAAATCACTTGCAAGAGGGGGTTGATGCCACATTATCACACTCAGGAGGTATCTTCTAAGACTGCAGCAGAGATAATGACTAGGAGGCGCTGTGTTTCAGCACAGGAAGTATGCCCAGCACCGAAGCTGCACCTCATTTTGCATCTATTCTCTCTCTCATACACACGCGCGCGCACACACACACACACACACACACACACACACACACACACCCCTACAGAAATTGGGAGCAGGTGGACAGTGACTCATTATCACTAGATACCATAGAGAGAGACAAAAGTCCAGAAAAAGTGATGTTACGCTTTATAAATTTAGCAAGACGCCGGTGCCGCCGCTTGCTGCCTGCCTGCTGTAGCATTGCTCAAGCCCTCCTGGTCTCCTTTCCCACTCACACCTGCAGTCGGCAGTGAGGCCCTTCAGGAGACGCCTGCTCTGTGAGGTTAAGTCAGGAAGCATTCATCTGAAGAAACGCTTTGAAGCGGAGGCCTGGATGTGCAGTCTTCCCACTTACTGGAGTTGCTGTTATCTTTAAGATTTAATTAAAAGAGCTTCAAAAATCTCCATCCCCTCTGCAGCGGAAAAGGCGTCCTGACGATGTCACCGCAGTCTCTCAGTCCCTAGATTCTGCTTGTGCTGAATTCTTCCTCTCTCTCCTGTTGCCTCCTGACTTTGCTCTCACCTTTCCTGAAGGAATCACCCCCACTGGACACCCCCACATCTTGTCATCTCTTCACTCCTAATTGCTGCCACCTCCAGGCTCTGTGTTAAGCAGACATTTCTGAAGGGATGGGCAACAGAAAGAAGTAACACCATTCTACTGCTCAGTAAATAACTTAAGACTGAATATTACGCATTCCAGTTTTTAAATGCCCCTTGAGCCATCGCTGTCACTGGAGAGATTTTACTGACTTCCTTTCTCATTGGCTTAGTCACTAACACCTCTGGCCCTTTGCCCCCAACCTCTCTTCCTTTCCTTGCTGGTCAGATTGCCCCACCCACTAAAATTCCTACACCTTTTTAGACAGAGAGACTGAACTGCCTCTTACCAATTGCCAGCCATGCCTTAAGGCTTAAGGGACATCTTTTCACAATTCAGCAAGGTGTTTTGCTAAACCTGTGCCATCCAATACTTTAAATTTAATGAAAATTAAATACAATTTAAAATTCAACTCTCTCATCACCCTCCCCGTGTTTTTTTATGTCCTCAGTGGCCACCTATGGCTGTGCTGGACAGTAGACAGCAGAGTTCTACTGGACAGCTAAACCCAAATTCATTTCTCCCCTAAGGAACTGTCACTGGCTATTCAACTGACACTGTTTCCTGCCTACTTCCTTAATGTGGATTGAGCCCTTATGCTGGGTAAGGCACTTTTCCCACGTTGTCGCCCCGGCAGCCTCCTAACAAAGCGGACAGCACTCTCCGCCCAGCTCAGGGGAGGAGCCCGGAGTCCGCAGCCGCAGCCGGAGCAGCGAGCGTGTCCCCTCCACCAAGCCACTAGCCCGGACAGCGACAGTGGGTCAAACAAGGCAGGTAGGGAAGGGCTTCGTCAACCGCGTGTGATGTGATCGTTCCATTAAACTTTCCGAGGGGTTTTCTTACTCGCAAGGGTTCAGTCCCCAAAACGGGGTCACTGAAAAGGAAGCTCAAAGACTGTTTTTTCCGGAGGGTGATGGAGTGCACGCTTTGCTGGGACAGAGGCCACCGCTCACTCGCTTCCCTCGGCGGCACCGAGGGAAGGCCGGGCTCGGCGACCGCGCCACCTGCTGGCCCCTTCCCGAGCTGCCGCCTGCCCCTGGGCGCCTGGTCCCCGCCCGCAGCGTCACAGCACATGAGAAAGTCGTTAGATGCAGGTTCTTGGGCTCCACCCCAGGCTTACTGAACCCAAACCTCCCTGGGTGGGTCCTGGCAGTCGAGTCTGAACAAGACCCTCGAGTGGTCCTGATGCACGCTAAAGCTCGGGCATCAATAATTTGAGAGTCGACCCAACTCCACCGCCCTTTATTAAGTCAAGTTTTTCTTTTGTTTTGCTTTGGTTTTTTTCTCAGGAAGAATCAGATAGGAGCAGTCAGGGTGTTGCGAGTCCTGATTACACAGAGATGTTAGTCACATTTCATGCATCTGCAATCATCATATTCTCTATCTGCCCTCCAAAAGGAGGAACAGGTAAGGGCTATCCCACCTGACAGCTCATTAAGTCAAGTATTAATGAGCGTCTTCTAAATATGGAAACAAAGGAAGCAAAGCAGACATGCTCCCTCCCCCACTCGCTCCCCAACGCACACACAGGTAGAATGTAGAACAGCTTACTTTATCATCACATCTTTGTGCAATAGGAAAGGAAAACATTACGATGACCCATATTTTAGACAGGAAACTGGCCTGGGTTCACACATGCTGTGAACAACTAGGTCAGGTCCAAAACTTATGGGGCTTTGTTTGTTTGTTTGTTTTTCTTTGTCTCAATGGATATAGTAGTGTGAGTTGTTTGTTTTTAAGACTGACAGGAGCACCAATCTCAGGTCACCTGCATGTCAAATCCATCAATCAATGTCAAATCAGGTCAATCGTCCTGTCAAAGCTGAACTTATTTACCAAACCACACATCACCAACTTTTCTAGGTCGACTTGTGGTTTTAGAGTGGAGAAGATGGGAGAAAGACAATTCCCTCTCCCTCATACCAAACTGAAACCTCTTACACTGCTTTAAAACTGCCGACATCATTCCTGAAAGCTAGCAAATAGGCTTCCTTTCCAGTTATTTTTCTACCATAACCCTTGCGTAGCTGTTCCCTCTCCATCCTTTTCAATGATATAGGACATTATGGTGCAGGCTGTGATAGGGCAGGCAAGGAAGTGTTAAATGAATGGTTCGGGTGCTGCCCAAGGGGCACAGCTTCAGGGACTCTCAGGGAGGTAGGGATTTAACCGGAGCTGCCTACTTGGGGATTGACAGGAAAAGACAATGGAACCAAATAGAAGTGGGAAAATGCTGAAGAGGAGAGATAGGAACAGAAGATAGATTTGGTTTCCTCTTTCACAACTTAGCAACTTCAAGCACCAGATAGACTGTTCATTAACAGCACCCATTGGGACCACCTGTATGTGCAGGGCATTGGTTCAGATCCCTGCCTTCAGAGGACATGCTACTTTGCAAGCATGTAGAGATGCGTGGCTTAAACATATGTGGCATTTCTGTGTTGAAAATTCCCTTGGCCATAAATATATACATATAGTTTGAGACAGAGTTGCATTCTGTCACCCAGGCTGGAATGCAGTGGTGCAATCTTGGCTCATTGCAACCTCTGCCTCCTAAGTTCAAGCAATTCTTGTGCTTCAGCCTCCCAAGTAGCTGGGATTAGAGGCACACACAACCATGCCCAGTGAAATTTTGTATTTTTAGTAGACAGGGTTTCACCACATTGGTCAAGCTGGTCTTGAACTCCTGGCTTCAAGTAATCCTCCTGCCTCAGTCTCCCAAAGTGCTGGTGTCACAACACCCTTAGGGTGTCACTTTTCCAGCCAGAAACCTCTGTGACTGGTGGCATCTTTGCCCTAGTTTTGCTTGGGCCCACTGGGTTCATTTCACCCACTTGACCCTGCAAGCTGTGCTTGGCTCACATTACCAGCTTGGATCCCATGCCTGCCAAGGGCAAGTCAGGTGCAGAACAGCAAGGGGTGTGTGAGCAAGCACAGGGTCTGGCCACTGCACACATCCAGGCATGCCAGCTACAGCAAGGTGAGCAGCTCCAGGAGCTGGCATAGGCACCAGTTCCATGCAAAGCTGCAGCTGGATCAGGCATTCCACAAGTAGCTTCTGCTGCAGGCACCAGGGAACATGATGGCCATAAAAGCTTGGAGATGCCAGGAGCCACAGAGCCCCAAAGAGGGTGTCACAACCCTGGCTCACTCAGGGAGCCCCTAGATCTAGGCTCCCCAAAGGGCAGCAGCTCTTCTCTCCTTCTCATCGCCTGCAACCTGGTGAACAGAGGTGGGGGGTGGGGGGAAGAGGGAGTATGTTTCAGCTCTGTTTGTGTTACAGCTCTTTCAGTCCTGCCAGGTCCTGAATTCTTGTCCTGCATCTAGGAAAGATGAGATACACAGCCAGCTAGAGGATGAGCAAGGTGGAGAGGAGCTTCACTGAGCAACAGAACAGCTCTCAGGAGACCTGAAGTTGGTCACTCCTTTCCACAGGCAGGTCATCCTGACCAGTCCAGGAGATCCTAAGTTGGTAGCTCCTTCCCACAGCTGGCAGTCCCAATATCTCTGTGAGTTGGCTGAGGCTGAGGTTTTTATGGGCTTCAGAGGGGAAGAAGAGTGTGCTGATCTGTCCATGAGTAGCCATGGGAGCGCCAGAGAAAACACCATAAATTATCATTCTGTGCCATGGAGCCCGCGCAGGACTGACAGTCCCTCCCCCAGGCTTCAGGCCATCTCTGGCTTGAAGGTGGGCCTTCACTGGGGACCCACCCCTTTCCACCCAGGAGCCTGTCTGCTTCCTGCTGCCTTCTACATGTCATCCAAAGCACCCAGGCTGTTCATGCCAATGGGTGCCTGCAGGCCTGTGCTGAGCCACCGTCAGCCCCTTCTTAGCCTCCCTTCTATGCTCATCAATGCCCAGTCTGAAGGGGGCTGAGGCAGCTGGGACTGGCGTGACAGTGCTACCCTGAGTGTGCACACACCCAGACAGGTCACAATAGTCCCTGGGCTCAGCCACAACTTTGCTCCACCCCAGAGCAGTCTCTGGGAGTGGGGAGAGGGCAGGCAGTCGGAGCAGACACTTTGAGCCTGTGGGGGAAGGGGACTTCCCAGGTCCCTGAGAGCACAGGGATGCCCCTGTCTGTAGCCACAGAGGGTGGGGCTCCTGCCCTGCCAGCGCAGAAAAAGGCTTTGCTCCTTCTCTTCTGTTCCCAGTCCACTGGCTCCATGTCCACAGTCCTGGCTGTGCCTCCCACATTGCAGTAGGTGTCTTTGCAGTGGCTGCTCCAGATGGGCCACTGCTGCCATCACTAGGATTACAGGTGTGAGCCACCATGCCCGGCCCATAAAAATAAATCAGCAAACAAATAGGAATATTTTTGTGGTAATAATGGTAACACTTATTGGGCACCTAACTAAATGTTAGACAACATTCCAGATAATGGAACTAGGGTGGCCAAGAAAATTACAACTACCTTGGAAAGTCTCATTTCTGGTCTTTAGCTTTGCAGGCCTGATTAGTTCCCTCCAAGCTTATCTGATGCATACCTATCAGGGTCACAAGAAAATATATTAACCAGGTTGACAATATGTCAATTAACAGATTCATTACTACTAAGTGGTTCCTGATTGTATTTGTGAGACAGCACCTCCTCTTTCCTAAGAAAATCTATAGGAGAAACCAACTTCAGGGGCTTGGTGGGATGGAATCAAAGCAAAGGCATTGGATAAGGGTATTGGAGCCTGTGAAAGGGTTTTATAGCAGATGCCTGCTCATTTTCAGCACAGGAAACACACCTGAGATGGGTCAGGATGCTGATCACATGAAGGGCTCCCATGAGGGAAAGGGTCAGGGCACCCTCTGCCTGCATCAGGGCTGGGACACACAAATGGACGCCCACTCCCTTCCTGTCTCCTTGCATGATTTCAGACAGGTGCAATGCAAGTCATCTGGTTTCAGCTTCAGCCTCAAGGTTCTATGGTCCCCTTGGTTACAGTTGTTCTGCTCTCCAGGATTATACTCATAACTACCTCTCATTGTAGCTTCTTCAGTAGATAGCTCATTCTCATCTATTCTGGGCTGACTTCAGGGCTAGACACAGTGGCACATACCTGTGAATAACCCCAGTGGGTAATCCCAGTGGATGCCTATAAATCACTTAGGGAGGCCAAGGCAGGAGGACCCCTTGAGACCAGGAGTTCAAGACCAGCCTGGACAACACAGCAACACTTTGTCCCCCCACCTCCCTCACACACACACACACACACACACACACACACACACACACACACACACAATTAAATATGCCAGGTATGGTGGCATACACCTGTAGTCCTAGCTACTTGGGAGGCTCAGGTGGAAACGTTACTTGAACCCAGCAGTTCAAGGCTGTAGTGAGCTCTGATTTCACCACTACACTCTAGCCTGGACAACAGAGTGAGACCCTGTCTCAAAAAAAGCAGGTTACTCTATCAGGAAAATGGCCTTTTCCAAACACATCCCCCAGGGCCCATGCTGCCCTCAGTGCTGACAGCTACACAAGCCAGCCCAGGCATCTGCTGTCAACCCTGTTTTTAACCTCTCAGTTCTCCTCTGTCCTTACCTTCCACTAACACAGAGACCAAGAGATCTGGAACAAAACCCTCCCGGAAGGAGCCTTTGAACCTTTTGTTTACTTTGCTGCCTCTCCTAAGAGCTGGGTCTTTCACATTCATCTTTGCATCCGCAGCTGGTAGAATCCTTCCTAATAATCATTAAAAATTACTAAATCAATATGTGTCTTTTGGATAAATGGAAAGTGTTCTGGTCTGCAGATCATTACAGCTAAAGTATAAAATTGTTTTAATATCGTCATTGACATACTTTGGGACTTTTGACTATTTATTTGGTTGCTTCGTTCTCCATTTTGCCAAATAAGAGTATCATCCCTCCTCCCTTCCAGCCTCAAAAGGACATTTTGAGGTAGGTATATTTGATTACTGCCAGGGATTATAATTGCATGAAACAAGGTGTATGTTACTGTTTCTCACCTTTTCTATCTGAAGAAAAGTACTGAAGCATAGACACTTCTAGGCATTGAAAAAATATGTTTTCAGTTCCATGATGTCAGGCTGTGTTTCAAAACACAGGAAGAAGCATCTTGTTGCAGCAGACTCCTGGGAATAGTGAGATACTGTCTAAGTATTTGATGGCTCCTATAAATGCTATTGATAAAGTTGCACCATTATTTTGGCTAGTGATCGACTGCATGTATGTGGTTTTAATACAGAGAAGACATTATGTTTAAAATTTAGGAATTAGAACTGAAAAACAGATACGCAATGGAATGGTTGCTTCTCTTGTAGAATTTAGTGATTCACAGCTCTTGGTCAAGGAAGCGTTGGGACTCAATGAGATTATAGGTTTTCTAGTGAGGACTAAGTCAGACCTCATGATATCAAGCCCCAGATGAAGAGTGTGGGGACTCTGTCCACTGCTCTTCTTTCCCAGTGGGCAAGTACCCTGCAGGGCATTGTGTCCTGTGGGAGACTGACTCTGGCCAACATTGTATCTTCCAGAAGATAATCCTGGCTCTTCTTGGTTCTCATTTAAGGCCCTGTATGTGTTCTGCCCTCAGCCAGTGGCACACGTACACTTTCTACCTTTACACTAGAAGTCTGGGTTCAGTAAAATCAGCTCTCCAGATTTTCAAAGGACAGACAAAATAGGCAAAAATCCATTTTGGAGCCCGGAGCGCTAGTGAATAGCAGCAATAGAATCAGGATAGTTTATCATCACTAATCTTCTGCTCAAAATGTTTCTTCCTATCTCCCCATCATCTTCTCCCTCTCCACCTCTCTCCCCTGCCTACATTTTTCCTGCTCCTTTTATCTTCCTTGAATAAAATACATAATTGAAATGGTTTTTCTGTTAATACATTTTTTGACTAAGATTGTAAAATCTGGCAAGGTGTGGTGACTCATGCCTGTAATCCCAGCACTTTGGGAGGCTGAAGCAGGTGGATCACCTAGGGTCCGGAGTTCAAGACCAGCCTGGACAACATGATGAAACCCCATCTCTACCAAAAATACAAAGAATTAGCTGGGCGTGGTGGTGGGTGCCTGTAATCCCAGCTAATCAGGAGGCTGATGCAGGAGAAAGGCTTGACCCTGGGAGGCAGAGGTTGCAGTGAGCCGAGATCACACCACTGTACTCCAGCCTGGGCAACAAGAGCAAAACTCCATCTCGAAAAAAAAAAATGAAAAATCTCATTCTTAATTTTAAAAGCAAGAGAGTTGAACATTTTGCCCTGCCTAAAGAAAAAAAAAAGCAAATAGTTTATATATTTATTTGTATCTGGAGAGGGTGAAGTGTGGGGCAAAGGGCAGTCGTGTGGAAAGAAAAATCATCTGTCCTTGACACTAGTCTAAACTTTTCTATGTGACTTTTGAGCTTTTTCCTAATTTGGTGCCACTGTGTAAGCAACCAACTCCTCCAGGATGGACCCTGAACAGCCTCCCGAAGATCCTTGCTTCCTGTCTCCGTGGCCTCCCTAAGGACAGACATGAGTTCTAACACCAGCATGGCCACTTACTAGCTGTGATAAATCATTCGGTCTCTCTGAACTTCAGTTTTCTCATTCATATCTTCATGCCTGACATGCCTAACTCACAGTCAACAAGAGAACACAATGATAAAGTTGTGGAGATGTGAAAGTGTTTTGAGAAATACAAAGTTTTGTGTGAATGATCAGTGCCTATTCCTGATCTCCAAAGTGAATTTCATAATTTTCCTGGCCAATCAAGTCCAATTTATTTTTCAATGATTACTGTCAATCCCCACTTGTTTTCTTTTTCTTTTTATTAGGAAAAAAAGTTAAACATATGCAATAGCAGAGAGTATAGCATAATGAACGTCCAGGTACCCATCACCCAGCTTCAGTGATTATCAACATGTGGACAAACTTTTTCATTTATACTCCCCTGATTATTTGGAAGAAAATTCTAATTCCTGGATTTTTAAAAATTCTTCAAAATATTTAAAATAAATAAGTAAATAATGACCACAACACTATAGCATGCCTTTAAAAAATACACAGTGAATCATTATCAAATAACTGATCAGAAATCAAATTTATTACGGGCTCAAACCTATAATCCCAGCACTTTGGGAGGCCAGGGTGGGTGGATCACCTGAGGTCAGGAGTTCAAGATCAGCCTGGCCAACATGGTGAAACCCTGTATTATTTTTTTCTTTTGAGATGGAGTTTCACTCTCGTTGCCCACGGTGGAGTGCAATGGTGCAATCTCAACTCACCGCAACCTCCGCCTCCCGGGTTCAAGCAATTCTCCTGCTTCAGCCTCCCGAGTTGCTGGGGTTACAGGCATGTACTACCATATCTGACTAATTTTGTATTTTTAGTAGAGATGGGGTTTCTCCATGTTGGTCAGGCTGGTCTTGAACTTCTGACCTCAGGTGATCCACCCGCCTAAGCCTCCCAAAAGTACTGAAATTACAGGCATGAGCAACCACACCAGGCCGAAAACCTGTTTTTATTAAAAATGCAGAAAATTAGGTGGGCATGGTGGCAGGTACTTGCAATCCCAGCTACTTGGAAGGCTAAGGCAGGAGAATGGCTTGAATCCAGGAGGCAGAGGTTGCAGTGAGCCAAGATCATGCCACTGCACTCCAGCCTGGGCAAAGAAGTGAGACTCTGTGTCTAAAAAATAAAATAAAATAAAATAAAATAAAATAAA
>CAUYOR010058708.1:0-11703 GCA_963573925.1 Callimico goeldii | reverse complement strand
GATTCTCCTGTCTGGCTTCCTTCTTGTGTCCATAATAGGTGACTCTGCCTTCCCAGGGCTCCAAACCTTGGTCAGAAGGGGAACCAGTCTTGTTTACTCTGCACTGAGAGCAGCCACACCGAGGTGCCGTCACAGCCGCTGTGCCGGAGTCGTGCTGGGGAGCCTTGTGGGTCCTCCAAACCTCGGTCAGAAGGTGAGCCGGTCTTGTTTACTCTGCTCCGAGAGCTGCCGCGCTGAGGTGCCGGCGAAACCGCTGCGCCATCCACGAGAGTCGCGCTGGCGACCCGTGTGACTCTTCCACTGGGAATCTTCTGCTCCATGAGTGACCAGAATTTGTCTGAAAGTGTGGCTTCCTCTAGTTCTCCACGCCTTCCCTGAGAATTGCAATCCCGAGATGTTAGCGATCGGCCATCTTGGATCCTCGTCCAATTTTTAAACTTTTTTTGTGGAGACAGGGTCTCACTTTGTTGCCCAGGTTGGTCTTGAAATCCTGGCCTAAAGTAATCTTACCATATTGGTCTTCCAAAGTGCTGAGATGACAGGCATGAGCCACTGTGCTTGGCCTGCTTTCACTTTGTTGCCCTCTGTTCACCACACAACAGTCAGAATAACTTTTTTTTTTTTTTTGAGACTGTCTCTCTCTGTTGCCCATGCTGGAGTACAGTGGCACAATCTTGGCTCACTGCAACCTCCGCCTCCCAGCTTCAAGCGATTCTCTTGCCTCAGCCTCCCAAGTAGCTGGGATTACAGGCACCTGCCACCATACCCATCTAATTTTTGTATTTTTAGTAGAGATGGGGTTTCACCATGTTTTCCAGGCTGATCAGGAACTGCTGACCTCAAGTGATCTGCCTGCCTCGGCCTCCTAAAGTGCTGGGATTACAGGCGTGAGCCACTGCGTAGGGCCCAGAATAACTTTTAAAAACATAATTCAGTGTTATTTTCCTGCTTACAACTCTTACCATTTTGCATTAAAAAAAAAGCCAACTCATTACTATGGCCTGCTAGCCCTAAATGATGTTGCATCTGCTAGCCTCTCCCACACCATCTGGTGCATTAAGCTCCAGCTACATGGCCTCCTTTTAATTCTGTGAACATGCCAAGCAAGCCCTTCTACTTTCTCACTTCCCACACGCAGTCTCCTCTGTTTAGGATACTCCCTACCACCCCACATGATTTACTGCTTCTCAGAATTCTACTCTCCACTTAAATGCAACCTGCTTGTGAAGGCTTTCCCGTTTCACCTAATCTTCTATTCCCATATCATGTTTTTTAAAAATATACTTATCAAAATTATAATTATATGTTTATTATCTATCTACAGCCAAGATCACACCACTGTACTCCAGCCTGTGTGACAGAGCACAACCCTGTCTCAAAAAGACTTCTTGTTGGCCTCCAATATCCATTATCCTCTTCTTTAGAAGTGGACCTCCAATACTAAAGAATGTAAAGTAAATAACAGTCATCATTGACATTCTTCTTCTAAATTTTAGTATGCATATTTTAGAAATATGAATTTTTTTTGAGACAGTCTCCCTGTCACCCAGGCTGGGGTTCAGTGGCACCTTCTTGGCTCACTACAGCCTCTACCTTCTGAGTTCAAGCAATTCTCCTGCCTCTGCCTCCTGAGTAGCTGAGATTACAGGTGCAAGCCACCACACCCAGCTGATTTTTGTACTTTTAGTAGAGATGGGGTTTCACCATGTTGGTCAGGCTGGTTTCAAACTCCTGACTTCAGGTGATCCACCCACCTCAGCCTCCCAAACTGTTGGGATTACAGGTGTGAGCCACTGTGTTTTCCTATGTAGCCAAAATAACAATCACAGCTGACAGTATTAATAATTCCTTAATAGTATATTATATCTGAATACCTATGCATATTGAAATTTCCTTGGTTGTCCATGCAATGTCCTTTACAACTGGTTTATCCAAACCAGGATCCAAGTGGGAACCACACATTATATCTGGTGGTTACATTCCCTCAGTCCCTTTGAAATAGATCAGTCCCTTTATTCATTATACTGCAATGCTAAAGAGACAGAAACAGGGACTGTTGTCCTATAGAAGAATGTCCCAACTTCTTTTCTTTTCTTTCTTTTTTTTTTTTGAGATGGAGTCTCTGCTCACTCTCTCACCCAGGCTGGAGTGCAGTGGCATGATCTTGGTTCACTGTAACCTCCTTCTCCCAGGTTCAAGCGATTCTCCTGCCTCAGTCTCCCGAGTAGCTGGGATTTCAGGAATGCGCCATCATGCCTAATTTTTGTATTTTTAGTAGAGATACGGTTTCATCATGTTGGCTAGGCTGATCTTGAACTCCTGACCTCAGGAGATCTGCCCATCTCAGCCTCCCAAAGCACTGGGATTACAAGCATGAACCACCACACTTGGCCTACAGATAACATTTTAAATGACAGCCATATTGCAGTCCTCTGTTTGTGTGGAAATGCATGGTTTTGTGGTAACGCTGGCCTTTAGACAGGTGTATTGCAAGAAACTCTTGGTAGAAGAAGAAATAACCATGAACATGAAATCTTCCAATGACCTCTTTTAAAACTCCTGTACTGTAATTAACTACCCTTTAAATATAAGGGTTCTCTTTGTATTGCTAATTAAATTCATAGTTAAGACTTGTAGAACAGCATTTAATTTATGTGTTGTTTTGTCTTGGGAATTCACTAAGTTGAAAGGTGATGAAGGTATAAATAGTGAATTTTCGTTAAAATGTACCAGAAAAATATGTGCTAAATTCTCAGATAATGACTAGCCCGTCTGAGAACTAAACATGTGGCTAATAGGGGCAAATCAGCTTTTTAAAATTTTCTTGCTGTTTACCATAGTTTTATGTTAGGCTCTTTGATTTGCCCATTGTTGACTTTGGAGACGTTTAAAATGTACTAAAATTTGCCTGATTACTTGTAAATTAGTTTATTTAGTATGGGCTTCTTATAGGCTATAAATAAAAAATAATGCATTTGTTATAGTTAATTCAGAGTAAGGATAACTTCAAAATATTTGTGTCAAAGTTTTTGTGTCCGTTTCTCTTTCCTAAGGGATGGTAGCAAAACTTAGAGACTAGGAAGAGAAAGGGAAATATCAAAGCTGGAACTGGGAGGGATAGGCACTGCAGAATTAGGCAAGATGAAATGATCCACATTCTAAGTAAAATTTTAGGACACGGCATATATATTTGAAATGCAAGTAAAATATAGAGTGATTACCTCGGTGTTGATTAGAATAAAAGAATTTGTCCTTTTGCAGGCCAGCACAGTAGGATATAAATCTGTTAAGGAGACTGAGATAAAGAGGATATTTTAAAAATTGAGATGAAGTTGAATTAATAATATAGAATTAATCTTTTTAAAGCAAACAATTCATTGGAATTTAGTACTTACATAATATTTTGTAACTGCCACTTCTTTCTAGTTCCTAAACATTTTATTATGGCAGATGGAAACTTATTATCCGTTCAACAGTTTTTCCTTACAACCTTCTCTGCAAGAGTCCCTGGCAACCACTAATCTGCATGTTGTCTCTATGAATTTACCTATTCCGGATATTTCATATAAATAGTATCATATTCTATTGTACTTTGTTTCTTTTTCTTAGCACAGATTTTCTAGGTGCATTTATGTTGTAGCATATATCAGTTCTTGATTCTTTTCTATGGCTGAATAATATTCCATTGTATGGATATACCACTATTTGCTTACCTGTTCCTTCACTGATAGACATTTGGGTTGTTCCTACCTTTTGCCTATTTTGAATAGCTGTCAGTGTATGTACTTGCATTTGTTTGACTATCTGTCTACACTTTTGGGTATATACCTAGGAGTGGGATTGTTGGGTTATATGGTAATTCTATGTTTAGCTTCTTGAGGAAATGCCACACTGTTTTCCATGGTGGCTGCACCATATATTCAGCAATGTATGAGGTTTCTAATTTCTCTACATCCTCACCAACACTTATTATTAGCAGTTTTTTCAAAAAGTGTAATACAGCCACCCAAGAGAGTATAAAGTGGTTATCTCATTGCAGTTTCGATTTAAATTTCTCTGGTGACCAATGATGTTGACATCTTTCATATGCTTATTGGCCATTTGTATATCCTCTGGAGAAATGTCTGTTCAAGTCCTTTGCTCATTTTTTAATTGGTTTGTTTCCCTTTATGTTGCTGAGTACAGTAGTTTTTTATATATTTTAGATACTAGACCCTTATCAACTGTGATATACATATATTTTTCTCCAATGCTGTATGTCGTCTTTTCATTTTCTTCATAATGTCCCTTGATGTACATACACTTTAAATTTGATAAAGTTCAGTTTCCATTTTTGTTTGCTTTTGCTTTCAGTGCTAAGTCCAAGGTTATAAAGATCTGCTATGTTTTCTTCTGAGAGTTTTATGGTTTTAGTTTTTGCATTTTGGTGGTTGATCTATTTTGAATTTTTTTTAATATATGGAATTAGGTGGGGGTTCAGTTTCATTTTTTGCATGTGGATATCCTGTTGTTGCACCATCACTTGTTGACTAGACCATTCTTGCCCCACTGAATGCTCTTGACATAATTGTTGAAAATCAGTTGGCCATAGGTATCTATATTTCTGGACTCTGCATTAAATTCTGATTTTTATATGTGTCCTTATGCCAGTACCACCCTGTTTTTATTATGGTAGCTTTGTAGTAGATCTTGAAAGCGAGAAATGTGAGTCCTTTAACTTTGTTCTTCCTTTTCAATATTGTTTTGGCTATTCAGGGCCTCATATTTTCATATGAATATGAGGATTGGTTGGCTCTCCATTTCTATTAAAAAGGCCATTGGAATTTTGATAGGAATTGCATTTTATCTTTAGATTACTTTGGATATTATTGCCATTTTAACAATATTAAGCCTTTTAATGCATGAACAGAGGATAATTTCCCATTTATTTAAGTTTTTAATTCCTTTAGG
The DNA here is from genome assembly GCA_963573925.1 of Callimico goeldii. Classification (NCBI taxonomy): domain Eukaryota; kingdom Metazoa; phylum Chordata; class Mammalia; order Primates; family Cebidae; genus Callimico; species Callimico goeldii. Next base: position 6,753 of record CAUYOR010058708.1, on the reverse strand, counting down.
AGTGTATTGTAGTTCTTTTTTTTTTTCTTTTCTTTTTTTTTTTTTTTGAGATGGAATCTTGCTCTGTCACCCAGGCTGGAGTGCAATGGCATGAACTCAGCTCACTGCAACTTCGGCATCCCGGGTTCAAGTGATTCTTCTGCCTCAGCCTCCCGGCTAGCTAGGATCACAGATGTATGCCACCACGCCCAGCTAATTTTTGTATTTTTAGTAGAGATGGGGTTTCACCATGTTGCCCAAGCAGGTATTGAACTTTTGACCTCCAGCGATCCACTCGCCCTGGCCTCCCAAATTGCTGGTATTAACTGCATGTGCCACTTGGCTGGGCATTTTTTTTTTTTTTTTTTTTTTCTCTCATTTTAAGGCTAGTCAAGTAAAGCAATGAGAGTGGAGAAGGATCAAAGAAATCTGTAACTGATTGTGATCAGTTAGTTGTAAACACCCCTGCACTCCGGCCAGTCATGTTTTGTAGTTTTCAGTGTTTAAAAAGAAAAAAACAACTTTTGCCTCTTTGGCTAAATTGATTCCTAGATATTTTATTATTTTGGATACTATGGTAAATAGAATTGTTTTCATCTTCTTATTTTTTGGATTGTTCATTGTTGGCATATAGAGAAAAACTGTTTTTGTGTGTGTTGATTTTGCACCCTGGTAGAGGAGGACATTTAAACTAAAATTTGAAGACTAGAATTTGATAGCTAAAATAATGTTGAAGGAGTATATTTCAAGCACAGGGAACTCATTGAGTAAGCATTTGTTAAACCGCTACCTTCATGTATGGGTTAGTAGGGGAAACAAAGATTTACGAAACCTAGAAGCTGCCCTCAAAGATATATTAGGGAAAATAACCATATATACTAACTCTAACAGTAAACAGATTATGACACATGAAATACAGGGAGAAGGCCAAGAAAAGATGACTTTAATCTAGATTAATTATGTTCCCTGTTACATAAAAACAGCTAGTCTTTTTAGTCATGCCATCAGATATTAGCTAAATGACAGAATGAATGTGAAAATACCTCAAAAACTGTCAAAGCATTATGGCAATGTAAGGTGAAGTTACTTCTCCTCCGCTGTGGTTTTTATGTCATCAGTCTGGATAGCAGTCAACTAATAGGAAAAGCATTTTAGGGATGTTCACTAGTTATAAAGGGTTAATCAGGTATTTGTGATCTGTTTGCTTTTTAGGAAAAAATATATTTATTTGTAACTATTAAACACCTTTAGAATTAAAATATGTAGTGGTTGAAACTTTCTAGCCTTTATTCTCTACCCGTTCTTTTTAAAAATCATTGGTACAATAGTTTCTGTAACAATTTTTTATAATTCATGGTTTCTTCAGCTATTAGAACTGTATCTTGAGCTCCTGGACTCAAGCCATATGCCTGCCTTGGCTTCCCAGTGTTGGATTATAGCCATGAGCCACTGCACCTGGTCGTGATCAACTTTTTATAAGGGAGACATGGATTATAAAATCATCTCCCCATAGTCCTTCTAAATTCTAAGATGGCAGGTAAAATTATTATTATAATTCTATGTATAGTCTGAGAAGTATGAAAATACTTGTGTAGCCCTTGTGAAGACAATACTTGTGTAGCCCTTGTGAAGTTCCATTTAAATATAGTATCCCTCTACTTCTACTGAAGTGGAGATAATGATTCAGTCCCATTCTGAATTATGAAAGAGATTAGCATAAAACTTTTTATTATTAGATTAACTTTTATGTAATATATAAGTAGAAGTATGAAAAATGATTTCCTAGAATGAGGATGGCAAAGTTAAGTTCTCATTCTGTCCATAACAGATATACTAATGAATTACTTCTTTTGAAATTTGAATGGCCTTTAAAACTTGCTTAGCCTAGGGCTTCAGGCAGTATTTTGGAGTTTTTAGGTAATAGGAAACTATTTACATCTCTTAGAGCAGGGGTGTACAATCTTTTGGCTTCCCTGGGCCACACTGAAAGAAGAATTGTTTTGGGCCACACATAAACTACGCTAACATGATAGCTGATGAGCAAGCAAGCAAGCAAGAAGGATCACAAAAAAACGTCTTTTGATATTTGAAGAAAGTTTGAGTTTGTGTTGGGCTACATTCAGAAGCCACTGTGAGCCGTGGGTTGGACAAGCTTGTCTTGGGGAATACAGGTTCCATGAGGTTAGTTTTCTCTCTCCTCGTTTTATTGATCACACCATATCCTCAGTGCCTAGAACAGTGTCTCGCACATAGGCTCAATATCAAAGTAAAGAATGGCAATCTGTCTTAGAAGGTGTTTGTGAGGTATTCTGGCTTGAAGGTCTCTTAACGTTGGTTCCTTTGTTTCAGAGTCAGAATCTGTTCCCCTTGAGGTGGGTGTTTCTGTGTTTTCATTGACTTAGGCCGCAGTCTTCTACTTTTGTATGTTGTTCTGTGTTCTTTATACTGAGCATGGCTAATCTGGCCATGTGCCACATAAACAGTCAACATGGTAATAAAGATAGAAATACATTTGATAGCTTGATCAGCATTCATTTTGCAATATGTAATAGCTTGGATTTGTTGAACTTGCATTTAAAATATTATACAGAGTGTACTAATTACTGCAGTGTCAAAGTGGATCAGACGGCTGACAAAGCAAGCATTTGAGGACCAGCATCTGTGCCAAAACACCTTTAATTACAGTAGGCTTTGATTGTCTTAATTTTTCCCATACATAAGTTCGTTATGTTGGTACTATTCAAATCTCAGAGAATAATACATTTTCAGCTGTTTCACAGTCTATGCCATATAAGAATAAAAATCTTTTCCCAGTCTTGCTTAAGTTCTGCTTTTTTTTTAGGATTGCTATTAGGCAAACATATTTTTCATAGAATCCCTTAGCATTAGGTAGATGCTTGTTTTAAGTATCATTAGTATTAAGCTCTTAATATTAGTTCATCTAAGAGATATGAGTATTTTCCTGGTAGATGCCATTGTCAGGAGACTTGGAGATTAGAAACATATTGTTAAATTTCTTCAGAGATGAAGGCCAGGTGTCCCTAGTCCCTGGCCTGTTGGGTTAGGGGTATGTTTCACATTTTGTATGAGTTTCAGATTGTAGGATAGTTACTCTGTGCTAAGAAAGCATATTCTCAAAGCATATGTTTTCTGGAGAATGCTTGCTACTGCCTTAAAGAAGAAGAATACACTCCTGAATTGTACCTTAGAACTATCTTTGGGAGAATCTGTGTGAGAAGACACAGACTTTTCATTGATGTGTAGTTGAATATGAATTTTTCCTTTGAGATAACTTAAGCCACATTAACAAAACATGAAAATAAATAGTTACAAAGTTTCATCAGATTTATGATTTGGTATTTTAAAAGATCATGTGGTTATACAGTGGTGATGTTTAAAATTAACTATTTAAATCACTTTGATAAAAACAGTTCAAAAAATGACCTAATGATATAAGAAAAGATAAGAATTACATTCGTTTTCATATTATTTGTGATGCTCTGTAATGGGTTTGAAATTACAACTGAAACCTTCTTGGTCATACCTTGGGAGAAGGTAGATTATGCAAATAAAAAGAGCCATTTCTTTTTTTTTTTTTTTTTTTAAGAGAAATGGTTTCATTTGATAGTTACAACTGTGATGGATTCCAGACCTAGGGTTTTGGCAGTCATTGCGTGCAATTAGGGAGATTAAAAATGAAACTGATTTTCAAGTAGTTTTATTAGATAAATTATATTACCATATTTAACAGTTTATAAGGGTCAGTGTATTTATAAGACATAACTAAAGGTCTTGATGGGGAGTTAAAATGTATATCCAGGAAACCATTCTAGGACACTGCACAAGCTTACATAATCAAACATACTTAAATCGTATAGGCCAAACCATAATTACCTTAGAATTTAGATAGCGGAGATATCATGGTTGGCCTTGTTATTACGGTTGTTGATATTTGGACGGTATGGACAAATGTGTCACATAGTGGAAAGAGACTGAACTGGCAGATATTAAAGATGTGTATGACTTTGGCCAAATCACTTAACTTTCCAAACCTTTAGTTTTTTTCATTTTTGAAATGAGTTTATAGGATCATTTTGATTTCTAAGTTCTCTTCCATCTTTTCATCTAGTATGCTAAAAAATATTTACCAGATAAAAACTTTATTTTTTTCGTTGGAAAAAAAAGTTGGCTTATAGACATAATGTTTAGCCAGGCATGGTGGCTCGCCCCTTTAATCCAGCACTTTGGGAAGCTGAGGTGGGAAGATCCTTTGAGCCTGGGAGGTCAAGGCTTCAGTGAGCTGTGATTGTGGCACTGCACTTCAGCCTGGGTAACAGAGGGAGACCCTGTCTCAAACAAACAAAAAACAAACAAATGTTTAAGGATGGTTTAGGTTTCTTCAAATATCTAAGGCAGTTCATTTTCCTAAAGATGTTTAATGGTTATAGACTGTCACTGTACTATGACTTTAAGCTAGATTGCAATAATTACTTTTTAAAAAAAGAAATGTTTTTAAAGTAAAACTTGAATTTGCATTAATAATTTGGCCCTAACAGCCTAATATTTTCAAATTAGGAAAAATTGGAAACTTTCACAAGTAATTCAGCATTAAATATGAGAATGTACTAAAGCATAGGGTGATTTGAGGCACTGTATCTGTTATAGTACTACTAAGGGAGTAGCCAAATAAGCTCTTATGGGTGTTATCTGCTGCCAGGATGGCCAGATTGAATCAGAAGCAAAGTCAAGATTTCAGCTGGTCAGCCTGTTTTATCTAAAACAGTGCTTGGCAAACTGGGGAGTGTGACCTATAAGTGGGTTGTAAAATAAATTTGGTGGATCATGATCTGTGTTAAGAAAACTGTAATAGAGAATAGAAAAGATGACAGTATGTTACATACAATAACAGTAATTACTTTTTTGTTGCAGGTGTTATGTGTATTGGTTCATGATGTGAAATGTATTTCTTAACTACATGGTGTTTACTATGAGCACTTAGCACAGTTCATAGAACATTCAAGATAATAGGCAGTGAATGTTTAACTGCACAAAATTTAATTTCAGCTTACAGAGGAAAAAATTGCACAAGTAATTTTCAGAAAAGTTTTCCAACACAAAATAGCATTAGGAAAATTGATAGAACTATACATGTTGTGCTAGGATTATTTTGTTATATGCCTGTGACTTTCTTAGGTCTATGGGGATTAGCTCCCACTTAGCTTCATATCAGTGTGTATGATGGAAGAGCCTGATTTTTAGAGTCAGAAAGACCTGCTTTCTAATTTTGTCTCTTAACCCATATAAACTTTTGGACATTGGGCAGATTTTTTCAGCACTCTGAGCTTCAACTTCCTCATTTAAAAAGGAGAATGAAAGCACTTACCTAACGATTAAGAGAGGGATCAGTTCTAAACACCTAGTACTTTGCCTGGAACATAGTAGATACTTAATAAACATGTACTAAGTTAACTAAAAGGGTATAAAAACATAATTGAATACAAGTATATATTTTTAAACACTGTTTTGAGTATCCATGAAAAAGTATGAAGTGTAAGAGTAATTAAATCACAAGCATAGGTAGAAATTCCTTGTGACCTTTTGAAAAATTGAAAAAAAAAATAGCATAATTGTAGAGGATTGCTTTCTTAAAAAAAAAAAAAGATGTAAACTAGAAATTAACCAAAGAGTTAGTCACTTGTAAAGATGAAAATTGAACCCACACTGGGTGTGATGGCTCACACCTGTTATCCTAGCACTTTGGGAGGCTGAGGCTTGAGCCGGGAGTTTGAGAACAGCCCGGACAAAAAAGAGAGACTTCATCTCTACCTAAAAAGAAAAAAATTAGCCAGGGGTGCTGGTGTCTGCCTATAGTCCTAGCTACTCTGGAGGCGGGGGCGGAGGATTGCTGGAGCTTAGGAGTTTAAGCTTGCAATGAGTGATGATCTAGCTATTGCACTTCAGCCTGGGTGACAGAGTAAGACACTGTCTTTAAAAAAAAAAAAAGAAAGAAAAAAGTGAACCCAAATAAACCTTCTCAAGTCAAGAAACCTATATAAAGATTCATTAGTAATTATTGAAATTGGTTGATATTCATGTGTAAATTGTATACTCTGGGATGAAAAAATAGGGATATGTTTCGATGGAATCTTTATGTAAATTTTCTTTTAGAATTAGAAGCAGACAAAACTTGAAAGAATAGAATATCCTGGGTTTAATTAGCAAACAGGTACAATCAATTGATGAAATGGTGTTCACTGAAGAGTTTTTAGACAATTAATAGAGTTGTTGAGTAGTTGGCTAAAATGTATAACCTGTTATTCTTTGTACCAATCAAGTTCATATAAAGATAGGTTGTTGGTATATGTGTACTGTGGTTTCAGTGTCCTCTCTAAAACTCATGTTGAAATTTAACTGCCATTGTGACAGTATTAAAAGGGATCATGAAGAGGTGATTAAGCCATGAGGGCTCTGCCCCATTGAATGAATTAATGTTGTTATTGTGGGAGAGGGGGTTGTTATAAAAGTGAGTTTGGCTGTCTCTTCCTCTCTCATGCTCTCTTGTCCTTTCACCTGCTCCCACGGGGTGACAGAGCACAGAGACCATCACCAGCTCCCAAGCATCTTTTTTTTTTTTTTATCTAAAACTTTTTTATTTTTTCATACTTTTGAAGAGTATTTTTGCTGGATTTAGAATTCTATTTCCATGGTTTTTTTCCCTCTTGAGCACTTTAATTATGTCATTCCACTGTTTTCTGGCTTCCATTTTTTTCTGAT
>CAUYOR010058706.1:0-17897 GCA_963573925.1 Callimico goeldii | reverse complement strand
AAAAAAAAAAAAAAAAAAAAAAAAAAAAAAAAAAAGACAGCCAGGCGCTGTGGCTCATGCCTATAATCCCAGCAGCTCGGGAGATTGAGGTGGGTGGATCACGTGGAATCAGGAGTTCGAGACCAGCCTGGCCAACATGGTGAAACCCCATCTCTACTAAAAATACAAAAATTAGCCAGGCATGGTGGCTCGAGCCTCTCATCTCAGCTACTAAGGAGGCTGAGGCAGGAGAACCCAGGAGGCGGAGGTTGCAGTGAGCCGAGATTTCACCATTGCACTGCAGCCTGGGCGACAAAGGGAGATTCCGTCTCAAAAAAAAAAAAAAGAACGTTTATTTTGTCAAGGTTAATTATGTGGCCAAGACACAGCGACAGGAGTGTGCCCAAGGTTGTAGAAGGGAGTGTCTGGGTTACAATAAGGGGTTGTGACGACCAAGGTTTTATCATGCAGATGAAACCCCTGATAGCAGGTTTAAGTGAGAACAGATCTTAAATGTTTCCTGTCAGACTTAAGGCGTGTGTTGATGTTAATGCTGGTCAGCTTTTCCTGAATTCCAGAAAGGAGGAGGGTCCCAAGTCCAATGCTTCCCCAACACCTCCCCCCCCCGCACCCCCCCCCCCGCTTCCATCATGGCCTGAACTCATTTCTCAGATTCACTTTGGAATGCTCTTGGCAGAGAGGAGGGGTCCATTCAGATGGTTGGGGACCCTTAGAATTTTATTTTTGGTTTATTTATTTACTTATTTTTTGAGACAGAGTCTTGCTTTGTTGTCCAGGCTGGTGTGCAGTGGTATGATCTCGGCTCACTGCAGCCTCCACCTCCCAGGTTCAAGTGATTCTCCTGCCTCAGCACCCCGAGTAGCTGGGATGAGTGAGCCACCACGCCTGGCTAATTTTTGAATTTTTAGTAGAGACAGGTTCTCACCATATTGGCTAGGCTGATCTCCAACTCCGGATTTCGTGATCCACCCACCTTGGTCTCCCAAAGTGCTGGGATTACAGGCGTAAACCACCTCGCCGGCCTTTATTTTTGGTTTTGTATTTGTATATAGTGAACAGAATCGATGGAAGTCTCAGTCTTGTGCAGTTTTCATTCTGGGGGTGGGGAGGACAACAAGGTAAGCACAATATCAATGATCTCATCTGGTGATAAAAACCTAGAGAGGCCGGTAGAGGTGGCTAAAGCCTGTAATCCCAACACTTTGGGAAGCCAAGGCAGGTGGATCACCTGAGGTCAGGAGTTCAAGACCAGCCTGACCAACATGGAAAAACTCCGTCTCTACTAAAAATACAAAATTAGCCAGGCATGGTGGCGTATGCCTGTAATCTCAGCTACCTGAAATGTTAAGGCAGGAGAATAGCTTGAACTCAGGAGAGGGAGGTTGCTGTGAGCTGAGATGGCGCCACTGAACTCCAGCCTAGGCAGAAGAGACGCTGTCTCAAAAAAAAAAAAAAAAAAAAAGAAAGAAAAGAAAAAGGCCGGGCGCAGTGGCTCACGCCTGTAATCCGAGCACTTTGGGAGGCCAAGGCAGGTGGATCACAAGGTCAAGAGATCGAGACCATCCTGATCAACGTGGCGAAACCCCGTCTCTACTAAAAATGCAAAAAATTAGCTGGGCATGGTGGCACGTGCCTGTAATCCCAGCTACTCAGGAGGCTGAGGCAGGAGAATTGCCTGGACCCAGGAGGCAGAAGTTGCGGTGAGCCGAGATCGCGCCATTGCACTCCAGCCTGGGTAACAAGAGCAAAACTCCGTCTCAAAAAAAAAAAAAAAAAAGAAAGAAAGAAAAGAAACAGTCTCTCAGACCACAGTACAATCCAATTAGGACTCAGGATTAAGAAACTCACTCAGAACTGCACAACTTCACTGAATGACCTGTTCCTGAATGACTACTGGACAAATAATGAAACGAAGGCAGAAATAAAGATGTTCTTAGAAACCAATGAGAATGAAGACACAATGTACCAGAATCTCTGGGACACATGTAAAGCAGCAAGTAGAGGGAAATTTATAGCACTAAGTGCCCACAAGAAAAAGGAGGAAAGATCTAAAACTGACACCCTAACATCACAATTAAAAGAATAGAGGAGCAAGAACAAACAAATTCAAAAGCCAGCAGAAGACAAGAAATAAAAGATCAGAGCAGAATGGTAGGAGATAGACACAAAAAAAACCCTTCAAAAAAAAAATGAATCTAGAAGCTGGTTTTTTGAAAATATCAACAAAATAGACTGCTAGCCAGACTACTAAGAAAAGAGAGAAGAATCAAATAGGGGATATCACCACCAATCCCACAGAAATACAAATTACCATCACAGAATACTATAAACACCTCTATGCAAATAAACCACAAAATATAGAAGAAATGGATAAATTCCTGGACACTTACACCTTCCCAAGACTAAACCAGGAATAAGTTGAATCCCTGAATAGACCAATAACAAGGTCTGAAATTGAGGCAGCAATTAATAGCCTACAAACCAAAAAAAGTCCAGGGCCAGACAATTTCACAGCTGAATTCTACCAGCGGTATAAAAGGAGCTAGTACCATTCCTTCTGAAACTATTCCAAACAATAGAAAAAGAGGGAATCCTCCCTAACTCATTTTATGAGACCAGCATCATCCTGATACCAAAACCTGGCAGAGACACAACTAAAAAAAGAAAATTTCAGGCCAGTATCCATGATGAACACTGATGCAAAAATCCTCAATAAAATACTGGCAAACAAATCCAACAGCACATCAAAAAGTTTATCCATCAGGATCAAGTCACCTTCAAGGGATTTGCAAGGCTGGTTCAACATCCACAAATCAATAAATGTAATCCATCACATAAACAAAACCAAAGACAAAAACCACATGATTGTTTCAATAGATACAGAGAAGGCCTTCAACAAAATTCAACAGCGCTTTATGCAAAAACTCTCAATAATCTAGGTATTGATGGCATGTTTCTCAAAATAATAAGAGCTATTTGTGACAAACCCACAGCTGATATTATACTGAATGGACAAAACCTGGAAGCATTCCCTTTGAAAACTGGCACAAGACAAAAACACACTATTTCACCACTCCTATTCAACATAGTACTGGAAGTTCTGGCCAGGGCAATCAGGTAAGAAAACGAAATAAAGAGTATTCAATTAGGAAAAGTGAAGTCAAATTGTCTTTATTTGCAGACAACATGATTGTATATTTGGAAGACCCCCCATCGTCTCAGCCCCAAATCTCCTTAAGCTGATAAGCAACTTCAGCAAAGTCTCAGGATACAAAATCACTGCAAAAATCACAAGCATTCCTATATGCTAATAACACAGAGCCAAATCATGAGTGAACTCCCATTAACAATTGCTACAATGGTAATAAAATAGGAATAGAACTAACGAGGGATGTGAAGGACCTCTTCAAGGAGAACTAGACACCTCTGCTCAAGGAAATAAGAGGGGACACAAACAGATGGAAAAACATCAAATGCTCAAATTACGAAAAATCAGTATCTTGAAAATGGCCATACTAGCCAAAGTAATTTTTAGATTCAATGCTAAAATCAAGCTACCACTGACTTTCTTCACAGAATTTGAAAAAAACCACCTTAAATTTCACATGCAACCAAAAAAATGGCCCACATAGCCAGGACAATTCTAAGAAAAAAAAAAAAAAAAGCTGGAAGCATCATGCTACCTGACTTCAAACTATACTACAAGGCAACAGTAATCAAAACAGCCTGGTACTGGTCCCAAAATGAGATATAAACGAATGGAACAAAACAGAGGCCTCAGAAATAATGCCACACATCTACAACTATCTGATCTTTGACAAACTTGATAAAAACAAGCAATGGGGAAAGGATTCCTTATTTAATAAATAATATTGGGAAAACGGGCTAGTCATATGCAGAAAGCTGAAACTGGATCCCTTCCTTACACCTATACAAAAATAAACTCAAGATGGATTAAAGATTTAAATGTAAGACTTAGCAGTACAAAAACCCTAAAAGAAAACCTATGCACTACCATTTAGGATGTAGGCATGGGCAAGGACTTCATGACTAAAATACCAAAAGCAATGGCAACAAAAGCAAAATAGACAAATGGGATCTAATTAAACTAAAGAGCTTCTGCACAGCAAAAGAAACTATCATTAGAGTGAACTGGCAACCAACAGAATGGGAAAACATTTTTGCAATCTACCCATCTGACAAAGGGCTAATATCTAGAAACTACAAGGAACTTAAACAAATTTACAAAAAAACAACCCCATCAAAAAGTAGGCAAAGGATATGAACAGACACTTCTCAAAGGAAGACATTTATGCAGCCAATTAACATATAAACATATGAAAAAAAGCTCATCATCACTGGTCATTAAAGAAATGCAAATCAAAAACCACATTGAGATACCATCTTATGCCAGTTAGAGTGGTGATCATTAAAAAGTCAAGAGACAACAGATGCTGGAGAGGATGTGGAGAAATAAGAATGCTTTTACACTGCTGGTGGGAATATAAATTAATTCGACCATTGTGGAAGACAGTGTGGTGATTCCTCAAGAATCTAGAACTAGAAATAGAAATTCCATTTGAGCCAGCAATCCCATTATTGGGTATATATCCAAAGGATTATAGATCATTCTATTATAAAGTCACATGCACAGGTATGTTTATTGCAGCACATACAGTAGCTCACAATAGCAAAGACTTGGAACCAACCCAAATGCCCATCAGTGATAGACTGGATGAAAAAAAAGTGGTACATATACACCATGAAATACTATGCAGCCATAAAAGAGGATGAGTTCATGTCCTTTGCAGGGACATAGATGAAGGTGGAAACCATCTTTGTCAGCAAGCTGACACAAGAACAGAAAACCAAACACCGCATGTTCTCACTCATAAGTAGGTATTTAACAATGAAAACCATTGGACACAAGGAGGGGAACAGTGCATACTGGGGCCTGTCGGGGGATGGGAGAGGGATAGCAGGGAGCTGGGGGGACTGGGGGAGGGATAGTGTTAGGAGAAACACCTAATGCAGATGACAGGGTAATGGATGCAGCAAACCCCCATGGCACTTGTATACCTATGTAACAAACCTGCCTGTTCTGTACATGTACCCCAGAACTTAAAGTATAATAATAAAAATAAAAGATATTGAAATGGGACCATATAATTCAAACTAGCCTAAAAAGTTAGGGAATTGGTAAATGATGTTGGAAAGATGCAACCCAATGGGAAGAGAAGCTCTGATATTACACATCTGAAAGCAGTAATAGGAAAAAATTAAACACTTTTATGTTTGTTCCTGAGGTTTTTTAAAATACTCGATAAACCAGGTACCATGAGTGATTCAAGAATGAGGAAGTGGTCAACTGTGTCAAAAACTGCTGAGAAGTTTAATGGAATAAGATAGAAATTATTTTAGCAGTTTTCTGCAATATGTTAATAGCTGATTACCTCGATGTGGCCTTTTATTAAAGTGGTAGAGACACCAAAGTCTGATTGGCAGGGGTAAAAAAAAAAAAGTACAGGAAGTGAGTAAATGAAGGTAACAAAGATAAGGGTTTTGAAAAGGTTAGCCACACCATCCTGAGAAAGATACAAAGGCAGACCATTTTTAACCACAATATCTGCTTAATTTCTAGCATGATTCAAAGAGTTGTCAATATTATTTTCAGGCAATCATCTGCAACCAAAATATAGATGGAATAGAAAAAGAATAATTTTGATATCGTTTTTTGTTTTCTTACCTTCACTCATTAAATTTAATGTGTCTTGTTTTCCATCTCCTTCTTGTAACTGGCCCGGATCCAGTGAAGTCTGAGAAAGACTAACTTCTGCTGATAACTGGTCAAGACTTTGATAACTTTTCCTGTAAAGCAAAGAAGAAACATTACTTGAATTTCCTCTCACAAAAAAAGAATTTCTTGAGCAGTTCTCTAATGGTTTTTGCAATTTGTTAAATTTCTGGTTAAAATTCTCCCCAGCATTTCCACTAAATTTTGCTTCATATTCTTGGCTTCAGTGCAATCTACATTACACCTTCCCTCTATCCTCTTTCAAGGCATATGTGTTTAATCCATTGGAAAACAGAAAGAAAGACAATTTGTCAGACATAATCCTCATACCAATTTTTGATTACACAGATGGTTAAGAAATGAGAACTTATGGTTATTACCAATTTTCAAAGAACAGAAAATCTTCAGATTACTCTTAATGAAGATATAAAGTTGGCATAACAATAGTGACCTAGTGTCTCTTAAGCACTTCAGAATTCTTCAGTGGCTTGACATTATTACAGATGGCCTTGATGTTATTACAGATTATATAGCAACAAAATAAATTATTATTATAAATTCCTGGAATTAAGAAATTTAAAAGTGCTGGATAATACAATACCTGTTTGTATTAATATACATCAAGATGATTAAATTCTTCTCATCTAGTTGCTATTTTGAGGCCTGTTTTCTATTAAGCTAATAAAAAGTTAAGTATATTTAATAATAAATTCAGTTATAAATGGAAAGTTAATAAAAGCTTATTATTAACCTTTCCTCATATTTTGTTCTTCAGGGTAAAACCAACTCAAAAGATAAATGCATCTTTAGTGTTACATTTTACATAAGGAAAATTATTATTTCCATATATAAGTGGTCTAGGGAAATCATATGTTTTTCAGCCTCAATATCTACTTCCCAAGATAGCCAAACACCATCTAATTTCCTGGAAATATATCTTACAATAATTTTTATAGGAATGCACATATAATTTAAATGATCTGTTTCACAGCTCTCTCTATTCATATACACAAATGTAGACAAAGATTTTCAAAAATACGTATATTAAATGTTATCTGAATGCTTATGTTTAGTCCTCATTTTATGTTAATCATGACTCAATTCAAAATGGGGAGAAAAGGGGAAAAATAATTTGCTTTAGTAAATGAATAAACTAGATTGACAGTTTAGTTTATAAAGTGTTCTCACCTTATGACTTTTACATGTTCATAGTATTAAAGTCCTTAGTTAAAATATTTTTTTTAAGTACCAGGAAATTATACTATTTCAGGAAACTTATGATGATTACAACAGATAACATTTATATGAGCTATGTAATGTGCAATAAAAGTGATATCTAATATTTACATAGCGCTTACTATATGCTAGGCACTTTTTTACATATATATATACATGAACTTATTTCATCCTCACAACTACCATAAGAAGCTAGAATTATTACTATCTACACTTTATGGCAGAATAAACTGGGTCACAAAAAGATTAGATTTAAACCTGTTAGTCTGGCTCTAATTCTCTCTCCTTAACTACTATGCTATCTACTCCACAGCACAGGAAGAAAATATATAGCTTCCTATTTAATTAAAAATCCTTCTCCAAGAATAGCCTTGTTTAATGAGATAGAGCATGTAAACTATTTAATCATATCACAGAAAATTTCACTTGATTTTCATTAAAATCTTATTTCTTTAGCTAGAGAAGAAAGCAGTCATACCAAATGTTTTGGTATGACTCTTAGTGGTGGATCACTTGGCTCGTGCATAAAAAAAAAAAAAGAAAGTAGGAACATAGGAATTTAAAAAGCAGTTATAAATACATTTTCTTTCCAAATTATTTTTTCTGTGCACAGGAAGTAGGAGGCTTACTTTTTAACTTGAATGATAGCTAAAGATGACTTTCTGACACTGATTTTTATCACAAAAAACTTGGTAATATTTCCAAATTTAAAAAATTATTTATAGAAATATTTACAAACAGTATAAAATACCCATAAGCAAGAAGACATAGAATTCATCCAAATATTGTAAGGACTAAAAATCTGACAGTATGCACTTACAATACTCTCCAAGACTGCCACCCACTAGAGGGAAGAAACCTGTAAAAGCAGCTTCTGACAACAGTAACACGAAATGAGCTTTCTGCATGACCGACTGAGGTTCTTTTTAGAATATCGTATTTCTGAATCCAAAGTGGTGTTAGAGTCTTTCTCCCCTTTAATTTGTCACAGTTAGTAAACAATTCTTGAGTTTAGAACCTAACAAAATGCAAATGAATATGGAAATAAAATTTGGTAGATGATGTTCTAAAGCAGTAACAAAAATTCCAACCCAAAATTAAGTACCTCATTGGTAAAATATTGAGAATTGTACCTTACAGTATCTTCTTTGCATGAAAATGACCACAAATCCACTATCGAGGAGGAGACAAATTCAGTTATTTCAGTAATGGCTAAAAATGGGTTTGGTTTCCCCATTTTTACCTGATTTCCAATGTGACTGGCAGCTCGATCTGACAACATTTTGTTGTCATGCGGTAAAAGATCTATGAGAGCTCTGTCTTTATAAGGCCATAACTAAGCCCTATCTTAGAATCCTTGACTCATCAACATCACACAGTAAGACTAAAAGTAACTTACCAGACCCATTAATCCAACTAACAGCTATTACTATTTCTCAGAAGATAATTTTTTAAATATCAGTAGCTTAATTAAAATAAGAACCCAAGACAGTAAGAGTCATGCATTCTAATTATACAAAACTTTGTAGTTTAGTCTTTACCTTTCCATTGTTAAATGTAATTTATTTTATTTATTTTGAGATGGAGTCTCACTCTGTTGCCCAAGCTGGAGTGCAATGGCACGATCTCAGTTTACTGCAACCTCTGCCTCCTAGGTTCAAGTGATTCTCCTGTCTCAGCCTCACAAGTAGCTGGGATTACAGGTGTGCCCCACCATGCGTGGCTAATTTTTGTGTTATTAGTGGAGATGTGGTTTCTCCAAGTTGGTTAGGCTTGTCTCAAACTCTGGATCTCAGTGATCCACCCTCCTCGGCCTTCCAAAGTGTTGGAATTACAGAAGTGAGCCACTGCACCTGGCCATTTTAAAATATAATTTAAATTAAGCTTGTAGGAATAACGTCATAGGTGTTTGGGAAAATCTACTAAATTCAACATTGATTTTAACATTTTTAAAGCTCAAATATAAACATGTATACATGAGACTGGATAACAAAGCAAATCAAAAGGAAATTCAGAAATAGTTCTGAGTTTACTTGTTAATAAATTTTCTACAATCTTATACTTTATGTCAATAATCAGAAGTAATAAATGGTTAATCTATGCATTTGACCCATTTGCCTAGTATTTTGTTAAGGTCAATAATAATTTACATTATCTGGTAGTCACTGGGCAACAGAGAGTGTGATATATAGAAGGAGATAAGCATTATCCACATGTAGAAAATAAAAACAAATGTATGTATGTTATATACACAGAAGCACATGAATGTATATCAAGACAAAGATATACTTTTTCTTCTCTGTTTTCACAGAAATATGTCTAAGGAACAAAATAATCATTTGCTACAAGAAAATATCTACATTCTCTTAATTTATTAAAATCAACAGTAGGATGCAAGGAAAGCCTAACAAGGAAGTGCATATGTGAGTTAGGTCAATGCCCAGTTTATAAATTGTAAAATATTTCTGCAACCAGGGACTCCTACTCCAAAAATATTTGAAAGACATAAATGGGAAGGAGAACTGTGAATACATACGAAGTGAAAGTCATTATAAACAATTAAAAGCCTAAATAGTTCATGAAAGCACATAAGAGCTCATGATTCTCAATAATTTTACAATATGATATGAATGATGGCCAAATTGGGAAATGATGATAAATTGAAAAGACTAAATAAGTAGAAAATATAAATATGATGATAATGAATCTAATCTTTTGGGGTAAGAATGGGTGAGTTAGGCAATAATCTAATAAGATTATGTAACAGATAACCTAACAACTATTTAACAAACTGCCATGACCTAGACTTTACATATATATATAAAGATATTAAAGCAGAACTTACTGGAAACAAATAAGTAAATAATTATTCTATATGTGTGTGTTAAGGGAACATGTTTTATACACTTATTTATTGTTTGATTTTTACAGTAAGTCTATCATGCTTAAAATATTTAATATTATGTTACATTATTAAAGCATAACAGACTTTTACAGTTAAAGTATTACAGATTTTTACATATCATATTAAATTGTTAAAGCGTGATACGCATACTATAAAAACCTATATTTCAGACATCCCATATCATGTTTGAAATACAGAAAAATGTATGCAATCCAGCAGAGCTAATCTTGCTGGGTCTAAGTAATCAATAAATAAACTGGAAATTATATTTTTAAAATTTTATAAACAGTATAGTAAAGATGAATAAATTTAAGATCTTCAATTATGAGAGGGATCTTTCCATGAGTAGGTGACAATATGACCAAATTATTCAGTAGCTTGATTTAAGGAGACTAACAAATTCATTAAATCAAACAACACAATGTTGTGAAATTCAACAGGAAGCCATGTTGAATTAGCCTAATGCTGTCCTCTACTCTGAGTTCCTAGTAACAAACTGCAACCTAATTTAGTAAATAAACCAAAGCCTAATTCAGGAGATTTTTTTGGTAACAAACAGCCTGGTTTCAGCTAATAACAAACAGTTGAGATTCAGTTAATCACAGGCAGCAAACTAATCACACCATGCTAAATAAGGTATTTGCTTAGCTGTAGCCAATCAGATAAATTCTCTGCTTTGCTTTTATTTGGCCTATAAAAGCTTGCTACATCCACTGCTGGGCAGAGTTTTCTGAACCTTTTCTGATTTTGAATGTTGCTGATTCATGAATCATTTGCTCAAATAAACTCTGTGTAACTTAATTTGTCTCAAGTTTTTCTTTTAACACTCTCTTCTTAAATTGTCTTTTGTTAGCTGATTGAATGAAGTGACAGAGTTCCTAGAAAAATAACTATAGACATCCCATATATTTACCAGGAAAAATCATCTACTATCATTAAAACTATAATCAATTATAGGGTCAGTTTCTTTCTCCAGATTGTCAAGAGTTCTAATGTTCCTTATTAAAGAGGTTTTAGCCATCCCTTCATAATTTGTAGGTTCTCAATAAATGTCTGTTGAACTTACTTAAGATATTGGTCTAATCAAAAGGAATCCACGATCAGGTAGTTCAGGAGTCTTGGCATATATTAAAAGTTCGAAGAGACAAAAAACGGGATCCTGATGAAAAGCTGTGATTGGTTTCAAACATGATTTTTATGGTGAACTCTATTCTGAAAATCCAAAGCCTTCATTTTATATGTGACAATTGGTTTATTTATTGACAACAATTGGGGATGAGCTGGTCATTTAAATTTTACAAAAGGTTCAGAAAGTATAGACGTTAGGTGGGTATACACGCTCCAAACATGGAAGATACAGGGTTACATTAGAGTAGAAACATAAGACTTCATAAATATTTACTGAGAAGCTAGCTATTAGGTGCTAGCAATTTATTACCTCACTTGATCTTTATAATTCTGTTAGACATGTATTATCCCCGGTATTACATGCGCATAAAGAAAAGGGTAAGGAGAGGAAGTATTGCTCAGTGTTACATAGTAAGTAAGTAGCAGAGATTACTACCAGTCCTGGCTTTAAACTGTAGGTAAAGTGATCTCTGTACAACACCCTAGCTGCATATTTTGTTTGGGGATATCAGTTTTGAAACAGTGCCATACAAAAGCAGTATCAACCTCTGAGGACAGGCCAGATTAAAGAATAATGCTAGGATATCCTTTCTTAAGCTGGTGGAATAACTGAGTCAAGAAGTATAAAATCTAGATCCACGCTAAACAGATGAACAGGAAGTTTCCTTGCCTTCTTTTCTGAGACCACAATTATCTGCTGCTATAGTACTCTGTAAAAACCAGCCACTATTGCATATGCAGGAGGAAACTAGAAATTGATCTTCCACTTTAGATTTCTTACTGGCTTCTCAATAGATAACTCTATAGGAAGGCAACTGTATACATTTTCTGGCTAAAATATTTGACCTCTCAATGTGAATATTACAATAAACAGGCATAGTCTTTTAACTTAGGTTTTAATGCTGTCTTAATATTTTTGCAGTTAAAAGACTGGAACATCTCATATGTCATATGTAGACAAGGTAAATGTACCAAGAATTGCTACAAATTTAATTTTTCAATCGTAAATTAAAAATAGAAATAAATTATTCTGTTAATTAAACCCACAGGAAGGAAAAATTATATACCGACATGAGATATATTCTAGTTATTAATAACTTTCATAAGGGTATATAAGGGAACTAGATCCCAATTTATAAATATGCAAAATCAGTACCTTGAATCATATTAAGTATGGCTTAGATGTTGAAGAGAGTTTTGATTTATTCTGCAAACAATATGTTCATCTTTTCTTACTTATATCTAATAATCAATGAAACAAGAAAAAGCATTGCAGTCTCCAGTACTTGTTTTTAACAACAAATAGTGAAATTTTCTTTGAATTCTGCCTTTGAAAAACAAAACAGATCACAGAGTAAAGCAGGTGGAAATTGTTTGTATTAAAATATTCCTTGTAGAAATATCTGGCCACTAATAACCTAGTGAAAGGTACCCTAAGAAGCATACATAGATATGTGACTCTACCAGGGAAATTTACAAGCAAGGACTCTAAAAGACTAGAGAAAGAAACAAAAAGAGATAGGAAAAAGGGAGAAAAGAAGAAAGGAAAGACAAAATAGAGAAAATAAGAGAAAAGAGAGAGAAAGGAGAGAGGGAAGGGAAGAAATCAAACAGAAGGGGATGAAAGGGAGGGATATCAGGAAAAACAGAAAATTAGCTTAAGACAGAAAAATAAAAATAGTGAAAAAGCGATTAAGGTGGGAAAGTCAGTAATACAACTTACGAACTTACGAGTTTCAAGATGAAGATTACCTGAAGGAAAACAGCCTAAGATTTTGCAGCTCTCTCAACATTAGGATACTGTAACTAAATGTAATAGTCCTGAACATTAGGACAAATAAATAAGAAAAAGATCTTGTGGCCCATAGGTGAAGTCTTTATATCTTCTATAGTTTCTAAAAAATCAGATTTATGGAAAATGAATAGAATTCTTCAGACCCACCAGGAACAAGTAATATCTTTCTATTCTTTCAAACTGTGTTTTATGACATGTGGGAAAATTAGTCCTAAGGCAAATACCACACCAATGCTAGAATTCAAAAACAGATGGCTCATTAAACACAAGCTCATAGATTTAACTGAAGGACTGCCTGAAGATTCAACAAAAGGAAAAGCAGACAGCTGGTCCAATATGGCCTAAGAATTTCTCAGATAATCTAACCTTACCAAAGTAGTCCTAAAACTTGTCTTTGCTAAGATAATAAATAAATTTAGAAAGAGTAACTAAGAAACTAAATCGGATAGTCACTAACCATTAATTAGTTGGAAAAAAAAGTATTACACTTACTCATACCACTGTTTATTGTGTTTTCGGTAAAGCAACGTATCCAAGGCAACAGCATTGACATCCAGAGCTCCTGGGGAAGGCCACTGGTTGGTGAGATGGGCAGTTAACTCTTGTCTTGATCTTAAATCATTATTCTTTAGCACAGTCCTGTGAATATTAAGATGGTGAGTGCTTTTGTCTTCACTGTTCTACAATGGCAGAGGAACCTAATGGTATCAATTTAGGTCCCCAAAATTTATCTTTTTAAAATGGTATGTTAATAGATTGTGAACAGAGCTACAGCAAGGATGGTTGGGACAATGGCTGTTTGTTCTCCTGCAATAGGTGTTCTTCATTTTTTTTCTGCTTGTTACAACAAATCACCGCTTATGAAGTTCAGACTGACCGTCTTTTCACATTATTACTAAAGTACTAAAGAACTCAAGTAGCATTTTATATCTTAACTAAAAGGAAGTGATATCTTAAAGGTACAGGTTATCAAGCCAATTAAAATATTTAAAAAGTAAAGGTTCCATGTGTATGATTTCCTAGCCTCAAAACTCAGAAGCAATCTATGAAAGTAGTTTAATTCAAGTGAAGGAAAAGCAATTAAAATGAAAAATTAAAATGAAACTGCAGAAAAATATAAAAATCCATGAGATTCTCCTAAGTATTTTTCCTTTTAACACACTGTTGCTGGCTTGAATCCCATAACTGCTTTTGATAAAAGTAACTACTGACAAATCTTCATGAAAATGATTAAATCAATGACAACTACACTGAGCAGTATAATCCACTATAAATGTTTTAACTGCAGAATGAAGCCATTGTAACAATCCACAGTTTCAACTTTTATAGAACTGTTACTTGCTAATATCAACTTAGAAAAGAATTTGCTTTTTGCTAAAATTTCCAACTTCACAAACGAACTAATCATTGTCACAGGACTAATTCAACATTTAAGTTGACGGTTAAAAAAGAATTTAAAAGCAAAGGTCTTACTCTACCTCTAAAAGGCCTTAAAGTACCATTTAGGTAACCTGCATCCTCCAACAGGAGTCCATGGCTTTAGTGTGCCAATGTTCTGAGCCATCAATTCAGAAGCAGGGAAGTAATATGTGCCTGCCACTAACTTCCACAGATAAAAGTCCTGTTGTGGGTAACAGAGAGGTGAGTCAGTGAGGTAAGGGCAGCACAATACTGCACTAAAGAAAATCAGCCTGTACTCCACCCTGGCTGTTTACAATGATACTAATGATATAACTATATTTCATTTGTCTCTTAACAGGCTGCAGATTGGTACTTCTGATTTTATGGGGTATCTATGTGCACTGAAAATATTTGTTCTACTATGTCAACAAAGAAACACTATCTAATGTGAATACTAGATTCTGTCTCAGGATGGAATGCTAAAATAGGCCAAAGTTAGTAAATGTATCCCATTAAGATATTATTTTAGCCTAGTTGCCACAATTTCATTTCACTGGGAAAGAAATGAAAGTTTTAAAAGGACGTTTAAAGTACTGGAACATTTTTTAAATGAAAACAGTAAAGCTTTACAAAGAGAGTGGGAAAATTTTAAGACCGACAGAAAAATTATGCAAAACAAAAATAGGAACTATTTGCCAGAAAATCTATTATGATAAACTACTATTATTTTGGATTCTCTTATTCTCTATCATATATTCCATTTCTTGAGGAAATCTAGTGAACATCACTGGAAAACTCAACTTCAATGTTATAATTGGCTTACAGAAAATATTCAGGCACAATGTGGGAAAAGCAAATGTGCATTTGTGAGGAAATGGCACTGGTAGAACACAGTTAATAATTAAACAACCTACAATTTAGAATGTACTCTTTCTGGAAAGTGAAAAGTTTTATACTTCATTAAATGGAAAAGAGAACTGAAGTTCCACAATTGTTTTTATATAACTGTTGTCCATGGAGAATTTCGCCTAATGACAAATTAAGGTACTGTCTTTAGACCTTTGTCCTAGAAATCCTAATGATGTTTTATGAGCAGTTGCCTGGCCCTCTGAAACAGGAGATAAAAGATTTCAGTGTATGGAAGAGGTATAGTTTTCTCCCACACAGCATCTATTCCCATTCTTTTGTGAAGAATGTGGAGACAATAAATCCTGGCACGTGCTTTGCCACTGTGAAGAGGAAAGGTTCCTGGAGAATCCTTGTATAAGGCCTTTTCTTTTACCACTCAAGTACACTATGGGACAGGCAAGTGAATTAAGTTAGGTTGAGAACCTCATCCAGGTATTTTGCATCTGTTTAGAGTAATAAATAAACAAACCAGTTTAATCACTTTACCATGCCCTGAACAGAATGTCCCAGCAAAGAGACATTACTGCAGTTCCCGCTTCCAGCCCTTTGAAGTAGCTCAATCTCCTTCTTTCTAAGTCTATTTATCCAGTCAGTCTTTCTATCCACTCTGTGAGTTGCGGATGTCTTTATAATGAATCGTATTTGTGGACAACAGTTTATTGTCGTTGCTTGCAACCAAAGAATCCTATCACTTACCCTAGAACCAGTGAAATATACCCAGTTAATATCAAAACCTACTCAAAGGTAATCCAATTAATGTTTATATGAAGAATAATTATATTTTATCTTAATTGGCCAAGCTTAAAAATGGTTTCAACTTAAATTACTCAATAATTGCCATTATTTCATGATATTGTCAGTGATAATTAAAGGTTAAATATGTGATATCTAGCATTTAACTTTAATTAAAACTCTAACCAATGCTGAAGTTTGTCTGCTATCCAAAAATGGAATTATTTTATATGTTTTATTGCATTTATCACTTTTCTATAAGTCAATTTATCATTCCCTCACTAAGACAATGATTCTATAGAAGGAACACTGAAGGAAAATTTTTTAATTTATTATGAAAGTAGCAAGAGTAGATTTATTACAGCTAATTTTCTGAACTTTTCTGTGGTATCTACCTCTAAATTTCTAGATAGCCAATTTCTCTTTAGATTTTCAATAGGAATTATTTAGGAATTTGGCTTCTCAAAATAACATAATTTAATTTTGATTACTGTAATGATAGAAAACCATTAAAGAAAGAATCTCTTTATATGGATTTTAAGCTACATTATATTCCCATCAAGTCTAACTATGAGGCAGATTCTGACACTTGTAAAGCTTAAATACAGCTACTGAGACAGCAAGTTACAAGGCCACTCTATCAGGGAAACATATTTAAAACTCAAGTTTACTTATATACTGAAAGTCTTATCATCTCCTTGTCTTTGCTCTCCCAGCACTAACTATATCCCTACTTTTTTATTTATTATTTTTTTATTTTTTTGATTTTTATTGCATTGTAGGTTTTGGGGTACATGTGCAGAACATGCAAGACAGTTGCATAGGTACACACATGACAGTGTGTTTTGCTTCCTTCCTCCCCTTCACCCACATTTGGCATTTCTCCACAGGCTATCCCTCCCTGGCTCCCCCGCCACTGGCCCTCCCCTTTTCCCCTCAATCAACCCCAGTGTGTAGTGCTCCCATCCCTGTGTCCATGTGTTCTCATTTTTCATCACCCGCCTATGAGTGAGAATATGCAGTATTTCATTTTCTGTTCTTGTGTCAGTTTGCTGAGAATGATGTTCTCCAGATTCATCCATGTACCTACAAAGGACACAAACTCATCATTTTTGATTGCTGCATAATATTCCATGGTGTATATGTGCCACATTTTCCCAGTCCAGTCTATCATCGATAGGTATTTGGGTTGGTTCCAGGTCTTTGCTATTGTAAACAGTGCTGCAATGAACATTCGTGTGCATGTGTCCTTATAGTAGAACGATTTATAGTCCTTTGGATATATACTTAGTAATGGGATTGCTGGGTCAAATGGAATTCCTATTTCTAAGGCCTTGAGGAATCGCCACACTGTCTTCCACAATGGTTGAACTAATTTACACTGCCACCAACAGTGTAAAAGTGTTCCTATTTCTCCACATCCTCTCCAGCATCTGTTTTCTCCAGATTTTTTTAATGATCGCCATTCTAACTGGTGTGAGATAGTATCTCAATGTGGTTTTGATTTGCATCTCTCTAATGACCAGTGATGACGAGCATTTTTTCATGTTTGTTGACCTCATGTATGTCTTCTTTTGTAAAGTGTCTGTTCATATACTTTGCCCATTTTTGAATGGACTTGTTTTTTTCCTGTAAATCTGTTTGAGTTCTTTGTAAATTCTGGATATCAGCCTTTTGTCAGATGGGTAAACTGCAAAAATTTTTTCCCATTCTTCTTAAATCAACAAATGACTGCATTTTAGGTTACAGTTTTGGCCCCACACAATTCTTAAATGATATTCAGGATGAAAAAGCACTCTCGCGGGGCGCAGTGGCTCAAGCCTATAAT
This sequence comes from Callimico goeldii, assembly GCA_963573925.1. Classification (NCBI taxonomy): domain Eukaryota; kingdom Metazoa; phylum Chordata; class Mammalia; order Primates; family Cebidae; genus Callimico; species Callimico goeldii. The sequence goes on along the minus strand of CAUYOR010058706.1, from coordinate 169 downwards.
CCCAGCATTTTGGGAGGCTGAGGTGGGTGGATCATGAGGTCAAGAGATCGAGACCATCCTGGTCAACATGGTGAAACCCTGTCTCTACTAAAAATACAAAAAATTAGCTGGGCACGGTGGCGCGTGCCTGTAATCCCAGCTACTCAGGAGGCTGAGGCAGGAGAATTGC